>LR132119.1:0-62589 GCA_900634815.1 Paradendryphiella salina | reverse complement strand
ATGTTCATAAGTCTTGAAGGGCACACAAGAGCCCGTAACATCCCCGCAGTATTCTATCAAATCCCAAGTCCCTTCGGGCACCCCAGCAGATTGTCCTTCTCAGTCCTAACTCGCTGCGCCTCCAGTGACCAGCGACCACCATGGTATGCACTTGTGGTTATGATAGTCGTAACACTTCCTTTCCTCTGCCACTAATGTCCTTGCTCACTGTAGATATGCGTTGACTTCTGCGCGAACGTTATGTGTATGCAAGATGTTTTGCGGGAAGATGCAGCATACATTCCCATCTCCAGCCAGTCATTGAACATATCGGTCACGGCCACACCAGGCCACTGTTCCAGCGCAGTCCGAACAAAACAGAAAACACTTGGGAGAGAGGGCGCTAGTGGACGCGCAAGCCGTGAGGGAGGGCAAAGCGGTGCATTAGATGGAAGCGCTAGTCAATGGCCGCGACGTGGCACGCAAGCGGACGGACTGCTGAACACCACGGCCATCGCGGACGCGATGCGGCACGGAGCATATTTTTCTTGAGCAGGGGCTTGCATGGGCATGCAGAGCCTCCCCTTCCCTACTGCTGCCCGCACAAGCCAATGCCGCGTTACATGAGCTAGCCCAAGCTACCGGGTCCGCCTCTCGCTATAGCAGTAAGCGTGCTGGTCAATGCGTACAAGGCATGGGCAGAGGGACATGAATGAGGCGAAAGAATTGACGGGGTTTCCCGGCGTAGTTTGCCTGTCCACAGCGTGGGTACGTGTACGGTTCAAGAAGCCGAACGCACTTGGCACTGCGCACGCGGACATCATATCAGGATGCGCAAGAGAATGAGGATGATTTCTAAGCGACGAGTCAAGTACATGTAAAGTGCAGCCATCTTGCCGGACAGCAAACGCTTCTAGGGCTGGTACAGCGTGGGGTGCGTAAGCCGCGGCCCAGCAGAGCCCCGTACCATGTGGAGCATGCGGTACGGCGGTTGACCCATGTTTAGATCCTCAACCAGATCGTGACCAAGATCCACCGGTGGAACGTGGTAGATCCACTCTCAAGGCTGCGGCTGTCACATGACCAACGTTGCGCTGGCCCCATAAACGGGGTTGCAGCTCCACGGCTTCATCCGGGCTGTTGGTACGTCACCAACAATGGACTAGCCAAAATAGGAGAATGCATGAAGATAGCGCAAACGATAGCATATGATTGCACATGAATGAGGTTGATTACCAAGAGCCCACCCACGGAGGTACTGGTCTTAGTTCTGCTTGGTGATCTCATCCTCCACCGCCTAATCCTCAGCCGCACAACGCGCATTTCGCAGACTGCACACCATGACGTGCCTCGACATGCTCCCACCAGAAATCCTGTTTCACATTCTCTGCTACACCGAGCCCATCTGTAGCCTGAACCTCACGTCGTATCCGCTCAATGCGCTCGCAGAGACCAACAAGCAACTGAACGCGATAGTAGAAGAGTACGCGCGCAACCTCCTCAAACGCCATGCCGATATAGTCCCGCCGCGCAATACCAAAGTCTTCACGTGCCGTCGTAAGTGGCTGGGGGAACTATGCTACTTCTGCAAGAAGAACAGCAAAAGACGGGCATGCTTCTACCGGACGTTGACGTGCTGTCACACATGCGATAGGCGAGAGTTTGCGAAGATGGTACAACATACCTTCACCTCCACCAATGCCTCCCTTTGACCCGACACCATGTTGCCAGTGAAAATTGCTAACACTCAGATACAAGACGATGACGCAGGCATCACAGCAAACCCATCTCTCAAAACTCGATCTTTTTACCCCTTCGCCGCTACATCCGTCTCTTCCTCCCCTCGCGACAGGCGCATACCCCGTCATGGGCAGTGTCGCTACCATGCTTTCCACGCCTGACGTCCTCGAACGCAACAGCTACATCCGCTCGCTGCTCGGTGACAAGGCCCACGACGAAGCCTTCATGCGCGTGCGTCCTGCAACACACGAACGCATCATCAAGCACCTAAACATCGAATATTACGAGGGCGTGGGGTGGCTGGAGGGCAAAGATCTTGGGGACGACGATGGGGGTGGTGAAAAGGGAGCAGGAGAGAGGAAGGGTCCAAAGAGTATGTGGACAAGAGAGGGGAGGAAGAAATATGTTGAGAGGGGTTTGAAGAGGGAGTGGGAGGCGTTGGGAGCACACGAGTGCGAGGATATTATGGGTGGGGTGAGGAGGCGGTTTTGCAAGGGAAAGGGAAAGCTGCTGCAGTAGAGGTGGGGGAGTGGGCTGTTGAGACTGATGGAGAGAACCGGACATGGGACAAATGATTTTTTTTTTTGAATTTCCCATTGGGCACAAGGACGGTGAATAGGCGATGATGATGCCCCAAAAGTTATGACTACATGTGCAATGACTCGGCGAATAGCTTGTCGCTTTGAAATGAACACCTCCCCATGGTGGTGTGAGCCTAGCGTAGTCTCGACGCGTCTACATCATCGAAACGCGTCTCCCGTCCCAAAGGCCCTCCTTTCTCACGCCCACCAATTTCGCGCTCCCTCAATCATCTCTTCTCACCCTTTACTTGCACGCCACAGAAACATTTCCGTCATCGTTTCCATTATAACAATGCCTTACATCACTTTGCCATCGCTCCCCGACCCCATTCTACACCTAATATGCATCTACCTCACGCCCGACCGCCCCACGGTCAACGACGCCGAACACGGCCAGTCGCCCACACTGTACCGCACAATCATCAACTTTTCCTTGACTGCACACGCAATCAATCGCATTTCCTCGACACATATCGCGACCAACATCAGCCTAGCATACGCCTGCAATCGCTGGGACCTATTCCTACGCAGCGTACAGCAGAACCCCGTCTACGCGTCCAACGTCAGATACCTTAAGCTGAGCGAAGCCAGCGAAGAAGACGCACACAGCGAAAGACGGCACAAGTACCAAGGCGGACTCGAAGACGTTACCGCCATGTTCAAGGCGCTCCGGGGCCTTGAAACCCTCTTCTCGTCGCGCGGTGCTCGGAACTATCCATACTCGATTTTCTACCGTATCACGTCGGAGGAAATGCCGCTGTGGGAAACCCTCCAGGTTGTGCGCTTCGACCACATCAATGCTTGGGGCGAGGAGCGCATCGTCCAGTTGACCCTCCATCGTCAGCGGGGACAGGGAGAGAACAAGTACACGCAGGGCCATCACCTGCTTACTGGCCAACTTGAGGGCCTTGATATATGTGCGCTGCACAAAATACCCGGGGTTAGTGGTGTGACTGTTTCTACCCGCGACTTTGAAGACGATGGCGACGACGAGGGGGATCAGGATTGGGTGGATGAGGAAGAAGAGCATGATAATAGTGATGGATGGAGTGAAGGCGACTACGAGTATGAGAGCGAAGATGGCGATTGGGATTCCGAGGATGAGAGCGACTACGAAGATGATTGGGAGGCTGAGTATGGGTTTCATGTGCCTAATGCTCAGCCTGCGAAGGAGCTGCCGATGCCGGCGCCGGCTGTTGGGTTGCCTGCTCCAGGGACGAGTTTGCTGGATTTTTAAGACATCGGTATAAGTTGGGGTTTTGTCCTGGTTGAAGTATGTTTCGGCGCTTGTGTAAACATGGATTGGTAATAGTACTACTTTTGGAAAAAATAATCCAAAGACTGAGACTCTTCTCATCTCGCGATTTCGACCGAGCGGTACCACACACGAAACATCGAGCTCAAGAGGCATGACGGCCACATGCCATGTATGACAAACCAGCTGAAATAGCAAAGACACGGAAAAGTACTCGGAGCCTCATTGCCTGCCTACACCCCACCCCACCCTGACAAACTTGACCATCATCCTCGGCGGCCCCGCAGTAAAATGGTCCCTGACGCCGTCCCAATAAGCCTTCACATCCGTTCCCTCGTCAAGCACGACATCAAACTCGGCCACCACTCTACCCACCACACTCCTCAATTCCATCAACGCAAGCGCCTTGCCCGCACAGTTATATGGGCCCGTCGAAAAGGGGATTGAAGCATGTTTATTCCGTACTAGCTCTGGCCGAGTTGTCCATCGCTCCGGTAAAAACTCATCTGGCGACACAAAATAGCGGCTATCGCGGAACAATGGGAAAAGCGGAATGTGAACAATGGTGTTGCCTGGGACGAAGCGGCCGTTGATGCCCATGCCCTGTGGCGGAGTGACGCGTTGGGAGCCGAAGAACACGGAGGGCCACATGCGCATTGATTCTTGGATTACGGCTTCGAGCAAGGGGAGCGGGTGCTGGCAGTTGTAGTGGGCGAGGTGGGCAAGGAACTCAGAGCGCACGGCAGCTAGGTAGAATGGGTGCGTAGCGAGGTGCATGAAGATGAAGGTTAGGGCTGTGGAGGTTGTTTCGCTGCCGGCCGAGATGATGAGGCGCGATTCGCCGAAGAGGAGGTCCCGTCCTTCAGCTGATTTGGGGGTCGAGATAATAAGGTGGGAAATTAGGTCTGGTTTTGAGTCTCGGACCTATGGGAGGGAAGCAAGTTAGTTTGGGTGGATTGAAACTACATGTTCCAAGGAGGTGAGGCAGGGTACCTTCATTCGTGCCCTCATCTGGCTGACGCTCCAGTCTCGCCATTCTTTCATAGGCCCAGCAAATGAGGTGAGCGCCCCGATCACGTTCATTAGCCATGGCATGTGATACATGTAGCCTAGGGCTTGCACACTGTTGGTGAATGTAGCGAGGATGCTGGCAGCCACGTCGCTCTGCTCACCCTTGATGAAGCCCATGGACTTTCCAAATGCCAGCGCCGCCATGACATCGTAGCTGTAGTACGTTGTGTATTCAAGCAAGGGGACAAACTGCCCTTCCTCATGGCGAAGTCTCGCGAGTAGCTGATCTGTAAAGTGCTCGATTTGCGAAGCGAAGGCGGGGAGCGATGTCTTGAAGGCGTTGTCCCAGACCCGGCGTCGCTGGCGATGAAACGCCTTGTCGCGATTAAGGTGCAAGGATTTTTCCATGACATCAAAGAAAGGTCCTTTGGAAGTCTTTGACTGAGCCCCAAGAATTGGTTGAATCGCATCCGCATCGAAAATGGTGAGTTCACGTGGCCCTGTATCTAGTTAGCGTAAAATTCTACAAGAAAAGAACTAATCACGACAGACCTGTTCTAACGTAATCGCCGTACTGGCTATGCAACCGCTGTAGTACCCTATGGTAGTGTAGATTGCTATCCCAGGTCTGCTTGATCGTCCACCATCTTGACAGCTTGGCTCCCCAAGGTCCCGGGTAGCCTTTCAGTGGGTGAAAGAAGGCTCGGTAGGCACCAATGTACAGCCACAATGGTACCCAGAACGAGCCCGTCACCGCCGTTGCTGCGATGAAACTAGTGTAATACACGAGAATTCCATGGGTGATAAGAGCTGAACCAAGTAATGGGAGAGCCAAATGGTCAATCTCCACTCTTTGCAGAACAAATTCGTGCAGAACGACCGCCGATAGTGATGCAAGCACAAAAACGACGATGGGAACCGACTCCATGGTTCTTTCTGAAAAGAGCTCTGGTTGCGTGCCGCGTTGATAGTATTGAAGCGATTTCAGCTTCGCATTGTCCGGCGATCAGGGTCGCAGAAATTCAGCTATAGTTCCGCTGCTACTCAAGTCCACTCGTTTCCCCCTGGGTCTATTAGCTGTTTCTAAAGCTCATGAACACGAACAATCGAACATGTTGATGATTCAGATCGCAGCGCTTTGTGAATCCAGCAGATTGGAATCGGGTGTACGAAACGTGGAAGAGGAATAGGTGTAACAAGTTTGCTCGGGTGGCCACAGTCCAACATGGAGAGAACTTGTACGGGGACCCGATCGGCAGTCCCGCCCTTCGATGCAGGATGCAACTGGTGTTTCTAAGCAGTTCGTCCTTCGACTTGCAGGCTCGTCTTGGTATTGCCACAACCGACAGGCAGCTGTATGATTTGCTGACAGCGTGTGGGTGGTCTTGAGATTGTGTTGTTGGTAGTGTCGTACACTATCTTACACCATCACACAGCCCGCTAGTGCCTCGGTGCTGTGTCATCTTCGGTCAGGTTTTCAGCTGGTCGATAATCGTGGGGTTTTCTAGCGGTCCGGACTTGTTTAGTTCTCCGTGGCAGCATCAATCTTCCGAACGTGTCGCCATTGGACAGGATAGCAGGAGTGGAGCCGTTGCGAAGGTGCTGTAATGCATGATGTGTAACCTCGGTACGTAAATCACTCAGTGTCCAACCAAGGGTTTCTACGACTTGAGCAACTCTTAACCGATCAGGGAAGGAATGTAGATATCCGCTCGTAGGGCGGCGACTGGCGGTAAAACGGGCAGGTCGTGTAAGTGTAGACACACCAAAAACGTGATTGCTCTTTCCCTACATCCCGTTGATAATCTGTCTAACCTTCGTGTGTGCTCTTTACAAGGGTGCAATATCGGGAGAGCGGACATCCGTAAGTGCTTTGCAAAGTATGCGTCTTACGGTTCCACTGTTGAGCATGCAATGTTGCACGAAAGACGATTTTTTGTGCTCCCCCGTGTCCAGGTAGCTGGCAATGTGACTCAAACTGCCCACAAAGATAAGTTTGCTGCAAACCCGAAAGTGTAATCCAGCTCCTGACGGACCAGATTTCGTCTCAAAATTTCGTCCATCGCTGCTCTCCCGCCGAATCCTTCTGTCGTGATGACCTCGAGCGCAACAAAAGTGGGCATCTTGCCTCCACCACCCGGTGTTGAGCCAGACTTCAGCGGTAGCAGGACGGACCTTCAGAGCAGGATCATTGTGATATATGTCGTCATGACAGTACTCTCCACAGTTGTACTCGCGTTGCGACTGTATACTCGTGTCTGCATTCGCCGTACGACAGGATTGGACGATGTGTTCGTCATTCTCAGTTGGCTCGGTTGTGTGGCATGGTTGGTGGTTGGCTTCGAAGGTAGAGTCAATGATCCCATGTCCTAGTCTGCGACTGACGAATCTTTAGCGTTTCAATACGGCTTTGGTCAACATCTTTGGAATGTGACGCCAACGCAACTGCCGGACTACATGAGAATGCTCGTTGGCATCATGGTAGTGTACGTCTGGACGCCTGCTCTCGCAAAGCTCTCGTTGCTGGCACTCTACTATCGTCTTAACCCAGATCGCAAAATTCGCGCCTGCATCTATGCATTAGCAACCCTCGTGTCCGGATATTCGCTAGCCATCACCATCGTCGCTGCTGGTCCATGTAACCCACTATCTCATACCGACCAGAAATGTCTCACGGACCTGAATCTTTTCATGGCCTGCATCAACATCATTACAGACTTTTTGATCTTGTGCTTGCCGATACCGATGCTGCGAGCTTTGCAGCTCCCAATGAAACAGAAGGTTTTGCTGGGAATAGTCTTCGCCCTTGGATCTGGGTAAGAGACTTCGTCCGACTATTTTTGACGTAGACTAACAAATTGTGCAGCGTTATTGTCATTTCCACTGTCCGTATCGTCTATGTATACAGCATGATCAGCAACCCAGACTCAACTTACAATGTAGCCAAAGCATGCATCTTCTCCACAGTCGAGCTCAACGGCGGCGTCATATGCGCATGCATCGCGCTCCTAAAACCTCTTATACAACAGTACATGCCTTGGATACTGTCTCTTTCGAGTAGGACTGGGAGCGAGGATCGCTCTAGGACTCGGAAGTTCAAGATGTTTGGGAAGCGAAGCAACGAAAAGAGCTATGAATTAGGGAGCGCAGAAGTAGACAAAGGCAACAATAAGCTCAATCGGCAGATCGCCGTGACCAGATCGTACAGCGTTCGAGATTCGAATATCGGAAAGAGTAGTGGTGACAGTATGGACGAGCTCTTCGCACCGAGCGCTGGCTGGAATGGCGGCCGATAGGGGTCTATGTGTCAGTGTAACCACCGCAAGTTTTGTCCAAATGTGCGCCTTTTCTTGGTAGCGTTGGCCAGAATATACGTAACGTTCCAGTCAGAAGCAGTACTAGGGAATGGGCATTGTGCTGTTTCTAAAGCAATGGCAGCTGATGATGTGTGAGGAGGTCTGGTCATACGAGACGTGATGTTAGCAGTCACATACCCAGGTGTCTCCAGACTTACGAACTGCTTGATAGCCAATTTTATGCAATGCCGACGCGAAACGAAATCTGACTAGGGTATCAATTTACTGTCTTCGCTCACAAGCATGATGTAACGCAATCCGGAAGCCTAAGTATCTACCTCCGCCTTTAGGTTGTAACGCCCGCGAGCAATGGCATCACCCAATTCCATGTTCGACGCTTGCCCACGGACATTCGAGATGAACCGTCTTCCTCCATCCTTGTTTTTCTTGTGATTCTCCTCTTCCTCTGCGTCCTTGATCTCTTGTTGTCGGACTCGCTCAGCCCGCTGCTCCTCTAATGACGTGGCCTCTGCTTGCATACTGGCCAGACGATCAGCTGCACTCTGGCGAGCTTCAGCATCGTCAGATTGTTTCCTTGGAGGTGTGCGGTCGCGTCTTCGATAGTTGTTGCGCTCGCGGAGATCGTCGCGATCGTCCCTTCTGCGTGGTGAGCGCGTAATATCTCGTCGGCTACTGTGCTTGCGATACGGCGACCGTGATCGCGACCTTGACCGTCTCCGATGACTGTGATGTTCCCGATGTTCTCGACGGTGTCCGCAGTTTTCACTTCTGCGTGGTGAACGCGACCGATCGTGTCGGCTACGGTGCTTGTGTTCCCGTTCTCTGCTCCTTTCTCTGTCTCTGTGACGGTGTTTCCTTTCCCGTTCCTTCTCCTTCTCGCGCTTTTCAGCGTATTTGGCCTCTTTTTGTGCGTCCTTCATGGCTTTCATCTGCATCTCCATCTTCTGCTTCTGGATCATGAGGAGTGGGTCTTGGAGGACTTTTTTTTGTGTATCACGGGTGTTGTTCGCGTTCGCGTTAGGATCGGCGACGGCATCGATACCGACAGCTGCACCTTTCTGCAAACTCTGTGTATCGGACTTGAGCAGGTTGTCGATCCTGCGCTTGCCGAGGAGGTAGCCTTCGCGCTCTTCTGTGACGCCAGCATCACCGCTGGGGCCAGCATACATCCAGTCGACCCTTCGCTGCACAACCTTGCCGCCAGACTCGGCCTGTAGTTTCTGTAGCTCTTCAACCGCAGCCTCTTCCTCGCGTTCCCGACGGAGCTTGTCGATCAACTTGCGCTCTTCGAGCGCCGACTTTTCCTCCTTCCAGACTCGTTCTTGATTCTTGCGCAAATGGGGATGCCATGACTTCTTTAGATTAAGATCGCCGCCCATGGCTGCTGTTGATATGAGATGGGCGCGTAGATGAGTAGGTGGGTTGTGGTTGTAGGTGTTTGTGAGTGGAATGGTGATGGGAGGCTGGCGTATCAAGACGGAAAGTTGCGCCACAAGATGCCAAGACGCTAACTCTGGCCCCACCCAAAAGCTCACCTCCGCGACTTCTCCGCAAAAGATTCTAAAGAACGGCTTCGCAAAACGATCGATCGCGCCCGCAACCCCCAAGGGCCCTTTCTGCAGCAGATCATTTTCCGTATCAAAAACCATTGTGCGACCATATAGCATTCAAAGACAGTGCTATTCCAAACCCGACTATAACCGGTTCACGATGGCGACGCGCAAACGCAACGACTTTCTCGACGTAGAGGAAAGTGAGGATGATGAGAGAGGCTATGAATCCGAGGAGGAGAGCAGGGCGCGCATGCTCCCGGCTTCGAAGCGGCAAAAAGTAGATCACGACTCCGAAGCAGAGGAAGAGCAAGAACAAGAGCTAGAAGACGGCGATGACGATGTAGACGACGAGCCTAAACGCTTTCACTCCAAAAACGCCGAACTGGCTCATCTTGAGAAACTCGCCGCATCGCTTCCCTCGGAATTGAGACTACACACCACAAAGCTCGGCAAGGCGCTTCCCCGATCCCCGCTGAAAAAAGACAAGTCAGGCGTAATATACCTTTCGAGCGTCCCGCCTTTCATGAAACCTGCCGTCCTCCGCTCTCTCCTACAGCCCTATGGCGACATCGGTCGAGTCTTCCTTACCCCCGAATCCTCGACCTCTCGCACCCAGCGCCTGCGCAACGGCGGCACACGGCGCAAACTCTTCCTCGACGGCTGGGTCGAATTCCTACACAAACGCGACGCCAAGTTCGTAGCGGAGAACCTCAATGCGCAGACCATGGGTGGCAAGAAAAGAGGCAGATGGCACGATGAAGTGTGGAATATCCGATATCTGAGTGGAGTCAAATGGGGCAACCTAGTCGAGCAGATTCAAAACGAGAATGCGGAGCGTGCAGCACGACTTCGGTTCGAGATTGCACAGGGTAAGAAGGAGAACAAGGCGTTCTTGGAGAATGTGGAGCGCGGAAAGAGGGTTAGTGGCATCGAGGCTACACGAAGAAAGAGGGGAGAGGACGTGGATGGCGATAGAGGTGTTGAGACGACTGCTGCAGCGCAAGAAGGGGGCGAGAAGCCAAAGAGAAGGAAGGGGAGACTGGAGTTTTCGCAACACACGGCTACGAGCAAGGCAATGAAGAAGCCAGAGCCTGGGCAGGATGTAAACAGGGTGTTGAGTAGCATGATGTAGAGAACGAAGGCAAGGCACATGATATCCAAGATTTCAACCCACACTTCACCATTTCGATCAAACTTCACTTGATATCGAGTAACATTGAGCCATGCTATTCCCATTGCAAAACCGTAGCAACGCCAGATCCCCTATGCGCTTTTGCCCAAATAACGCCGGCTCTCGAAAAATGACATGCTAGGGTATAACCTCCCCTCTCGTCGCTATATCGCCGTGCCCCGCTCAAAGCTATCCCTTATTTCGCTAGTATACCTATTGTAGAAGCGCGAGAGCTTATCGTTGAACTGCTTATTCTTCTGATTGATATACGTGACATCGCCAACATCCTGCTCGTCACGAATACCCCTCGCTGCACGCGCCTTTAAGCGCGACCGCTCGCTCTTTTCTAGATCGTCAACGAGGCGGTCCACAGCCTCTTTGCTGGGCCTGTGATCGTGGCTGTACGCTTCGTCGACAGGCGTATTTATCCGTCCCTGGCTGTCAACAGTGTATATCTCGCCCGCATCCGTCTCCACCAACTGCAGCAGTCCAGACGAGACCTGCGCCTGTAGTTTCCGCGCTTTGGACTCGGCGTAGGCTTCCATGTCTACCTTGTTCATCTGCCCAATCTGCCGCTTGTACACTTTGTTGGCTTCGTTGCGGTAGTCGGCGAAGGCGACGCCATCCCGATTCTTGGCCTTCTTCTTCAGCCGCTTGTCCCAGCTCTCGCTCTCTTCGACCGTGTAGTCCCAGTTTCGCTTGCGCTCAAAGTCTGGGTCTTCCGACTTGAGCAGCTTGTACGAGGCTTTGTCGTGGGCCGCGCTGAGTTTGGAGATTTGGGCTAGACGCGCGCTGCGGTCTTCGGCGTCGCGGACTTCGCGCTCTGTGGCCTTACGACCGCTGGCTTTTTGCGCTTGGAGTGATTTGAAGCGCGCCATTCGTGCGGCGAGGGCGGCTTTGGGGTCAGAGGGCGTTGCTGAAGTGGCCGTAGCATCTTCTAGAGACGTCGACTCTGGGACGGTTGCTGCCGTTTCCGCTGGTGTTTCGTTCGCGGTCATGGTGGTGGTGGTGGAGGCTCCTTCGTCTACTTTCGTTTGCGCCGGGACCGTAGTAGAGGATGACTCCTCATCGATTTGAACAGGAAAGGTAGGGGCGGGCGCCTCGTCGTCTACTTTGGGTGGGCTCGCCATGTTGGGTGGTTGTAGCTGTGCAAGCGCAGCAGTGCCTTCCTCGAAATGCTGGATTGACAACTGCCAAGACTCTAGCGCGACTTATACTCCGTGAGCCTTATACAGGTCGACGTATGCTAATCTCACACATCCTTCGTCGCGAAATCACGTTTCTCTTCACCAAGAATGCTGATCAAGGTGCTAATCATCTCACCGTCCTGAACCGCAAACCCGTACAAATACGCAGGAGCCATGGTGACGATCAACGCAACGTGGACTTCTGCGTATACAGCAAGCCAAAATGGTGTACTTTATCCAAGTGATAATATTCAAAGCGTTCTTCATCACGCCAACTTTCTCATCTCAGCTCATAAGTCATGGAGAAACTATATCTATATACCTCCTTCTCTATCATGCGACCACTATCTATACAAGTCTCAATTACTCCCATTTAAATCGGCTCATCCCTCGGCTCAACAAGCACCTCATTAATACTGACATGATCCGGCTGCTTAAGCGCAAACACGATACTATCAGCAACATTCTCTGCATCAAGAACCTTGGCTCCGCTCGGCTCGCCAAATTTCTTTAGCGCCTCCTGATCCGTACTCATACCCAATAGGTCGGTTGATACATTACCGGGCTGCACGGCAGTGACTTTCAGTCCCGTACCAGCTGTCTCGAGCCTCAAACTTTGCAGAGTGGCCTCAACGAAGAACTTCGATGCAGAGTAGACACCGAGACCAGGGAACACTTTTCGTCCAGCATCTGAGGAGATGGCGAGGAGATGGCCCTTTCCGCGCTTGAGCATTGAGGGCACGATGGAGGAGATGACGTTGAGAAGACCCTTGCAGTTCACGTCCACGGTCTGGTTCCATTGGTCCGTGTACGAGTTGGCCATCATAGTGAAGTACATGACTCCCGAGACGTTGACGAAAATATCGACTGGTCCAAGCTGCTTCTCGGCTGCAGCGACGAGAGCTTCGACTTGGCTCTTGTCCGTAACATCAGTCTTTTGGGTGATGATCTTGCCCTCACGGACCACAATGCGCTTCTTTAGGTCTTCGAGAGCGTCGAGTCGACGCGCTGCGAGTGCAACATGGCAACCTTCTCGGGCGAGTGCGGTGGCGGTGGCGGCACCGATACCAGATGAGGCGCCCATAACGACAACGACCTTTCCGAACAGTGGACCTCTTCGGGGAAGTCTAGCTGAGCCTCCGGCAGCGTCTTGGTGGTTTGGCGGCTTTGGAAGCCAGCCTCGAGCGTACCAATGACGTGTGTACGTCTCCAGGAGAACTCGGTCGACCTTTGGGCGTTCTACAGCGAGGCGGAGTGGTCTCGTCTTCGCGTTATCAAGCACGACAACATCCTTCAGGAATTCGATGCTGGGCATACCGCTGCGGAGAATGTCGACCGGGAAAGCGCCGTCACCGCCCTTCGCTGCACCACGCTTGTCGTCCCAGAGCTGAGTCCACTTTTCGAACTCCATAGGCTTAGTAGGGTAGCCTAGCACATTCAAATCTTCGAAGACTTGACTAACATCTACTGGATCAGGATCACCGATATGGAACACGGTTTGCTCAGCCTCAGTCTGGTTGCCGAGATGGAGGATAGCCTTGCTGACAAAGTCGACTGGAGTCATCTCCGCGCGCCAACCCTTGACATCAGGATAGTAACCAATCCTGATAGACTCAACGATAAGAGCTGTTAGGAGATCCCATGCGTTGGCAGCCCCTGTCTCGCTGTGCCCGCTGATAGTACCAAGACGATGAATCTTAATGGGGAGGCCTCTTCGACCAGCTTCCAGGGCTAGCTGTTCAGCGACCCACTTGGTTTGGCCGTAACCATCAGCAAGCTTGACGACTTCGTCAACATCAAGCATCGCATCTTCTGACCATCCTTCGCGACCTTTTGCGGGAAGAAGTACACCGTTGGTTGAGATGTATTGTACGGTTGCGCCTCCCTGGGCGGCAAGACGGAGGACTTCCCGGGTACCACCAACGTTAGGCTTCTGCAATGCAGCATAAGGGTAGACCAAGTTGACAGTAGCGGCCGCATGAACGACAACGTCAAGGCGCTCAGCTAATGTTTTGAATATGGTGGGCGCAAGACCGAATCGCTTGCGAGACAGGTTTCCGGGTAGAATTTCTACGCGCTCCATGATGTTATCGCTCCAGAGACCAAAGTCCAGCAAGTTCCTTCGTATCCTAGCAATACCAGCAGGGATGTCGTCTTGGGAGGAGTCGGTAAATCGAACCATACAGACGATTTGTGCGGATGTGCTTTCGAGTAGATCGCGGAGAAGGAAGGCACCCAGGAAACCCGTGACACCAGTGAGGAGCACTGTCTTTGCATCCTTGAGCGCACACATCTTGGCATTTTGGGGTTGGATGTCCTTGTCTAGAACGGAATCGGCGCGTAGAACAGCGGGCAGGTTGTCTTGAACCTCCGCAGTATGGCCATCGCGGATAGCACGAATCGTATCCAGGTGTCCGTTCAACGTTGCGGGTTGGGCGAGACGTGCGACTGGCACTCGGAAACCAAAAGTGTTTGACAGCCGCGCAGCCAGATCAGCAAGTAGGAGTGAATGGCCACCAAGATCGAAGAAGTTGTATTCGGGAGTGATCGAGCTGGCACTGACGCCCAATATTGAAGCCCAGATTTCGGTGATTTGTTCGATGCTGATCGGGCTCTGCTCAAACTTGCGTGAGCTGCCAGTAGGTGAAGACGGTCTCGGAGGAGGTAGAGCCTTCAGATCAACCTTTCCAGACACATCGCTTGTTGGGAGCTTGTCCATCTCGACCCAGAGTGCGGGTATCATGTAGTGGGCAAGATATGCCATCAACGAGCGCCTGGCGGTTGAGCTGCGGCCAGTTCGGTCAATCTCAACTTCCGGGCGTTCAGCCGACGACTCCTTGTCTCGTACAATGTACGCCACCAACTGGCGATCGATACCCTCTCCAAAAGGTACTACCGCGCAGTGGCTGACGGCCAAGTGGCTGAGGATCGTACTCTCGACCTTACCCGGAACCACCGAGTAGCCACGGATCTTGATCATAGCGCCGACACGTCCAGTGATTTCGAGCAGGCCGTTGGAAAGAAGACGCGCCTTGTCACCGGTCCTGTACATCCTGGCTCCAACCTTTGAGCTGTAAGGATTCCGGATAAATGCCTTGGCGGTTGTCTCTGGACGATTAAGGTATCCTCGAGCAAGCAGGTGGCCACCGACACAAAGCTCGCCACTCTCGCCTTCATCCACCTTCTGGCCACTCTCATCTAAAATGTAGATATATTTCCGATCGATGATCGGGGGTCCTACTGGGCAATAAGATGCATCTTTATCAAGCTTCTCAAGCATGTCTTTGATGTCGCCACAGGCAATCTCATGCGTTTCACATGCGCTGTAAACATTGAGTAAACGGGTGTTTGGCAGAGCTTTGAGGCCACGGCGCGCAAGGTCGGTCGTCACCACTTCGCCGTTGAGCCAAACAGTTTTCAGGTTTGGCAGACGAGTCTCTAGCGCCTGGTGACGAGCAAGGACAGCAGAGAAAAGAGTTGGTGTGAATAGCGTCTCGGTAATCTTCTTGGAAGCAAGTAGGTCGACCAGCATGCGCGGGTCATAACTTGCGTCGTCAGGAACGGCCACAACAGTCGCTCCCCGCAATAGTGGCCGTAGGATTTCCCAAACGAAGAAGACATTGCAAGCCACACGGTCACCAGGCTGTAGATCCGAAAGCCCAAATCGAAGGTCGTAGGAGAGGACGGGTGCTCTGTGAGGATTGGCGATACCTTTCGGCTTGCCGGTAGTTCCACTAGAGTAGGCAACGAATGCCAAGCGATCCAAGTCAGTCTCTTCGGGCAGTGGTTTCAACTGAGACTCTTCCACTTGACCGTTGGTAGCTGAGCTGGTTTCATCCAGAACAACAAGCGGGGTGGATCCCTTGATCTTGCCGACTTCTGCGCTGACAGTGACCACGACGGTGGGCTGCGAGTCCTCGAGAACGTCCGCGAGGAGATCAGGAGGGTAGGCCAGCTCCAAAACTAAAAAAGCACCGCCCGCGCGTAGGGCTGCTAAACAGGCGATGACATAGTCGGCGGATCGCGGCAACAGGACCCCAACCAGGCTGTCGCGGGCAACCCCATGACCCCGCAACCGCTCCGCAAGGGCAACAACTTTGTCGTGGAGCTCCTGATATGTGTATGTATGCTTGTCGTCTTCTAAAGCGATCAAGTCGGGGGTGGCTTGGACCTGTTTGGTGAAGAGTGCTGACAGGTCCTTAGTGGTATCGATGACAGACATGGTCTGGAAATTTTCAAAGGAGGGGTAAACTGAGAAACAAGGCTCGCGACCGACAGGTGCTTGACTTTATATTTATTCAAGTACAGTCCCCATATTCCGGATCAACAGTCCTAGTAGAGTAAAGCACAGCGTATGAAATTTGGCGCGTTGGGGATCGCGTGGCTCGCTTATTCCTGCGCACATCAGGACACTTTCCTTGTCTTGATGTAGTGCCGAGAGGTCTGCCGATAACGTCATTTACTAGCGTTCACTAACGATTCCACCACTCCATATTATTGCTCAGTGATGCTCAACGTGGAGGACGTCGGAATGCATCTTGGGGCTGGTTGGTCCCTTGTTGACAGCTTGCAGGAACGCTATCTGGGCTGGTGTGGCCGTCTACCGGGTAGTCGCTGATAGCGGCAGCCTAGGGAGCCCACAGCGCCCCTCCAATGACGAATTAGTCCAGCGAATATGACTCGTCGTCTGGGGTTCTGCGCGCGCAGATGTTCTGCGAGCAACCCAATGGGGCATTAGAATGGGATACTGAAGGCCCTACAATCCTACTTTACCTGGGTGTTTCATGGGCACCCACATGTCTGTGTAATGAACATAATCCAAGGTTCGGGGCGTCTCGGAGCATGGAAACAAAATGGCCGATCCTTTTGCAGGTTTCACTGCTCTTGCGTCGTGATGCATGCTGTTGCGATGGGTTGTAGGCGCGACTTCGGTTGCTTGGGCAGATTTATGGGTAACGTAGGGTTGTTCACGTGTGAGTAAATTCACCGGTTAGTAACTGAACGAATGAACTTGAAACTCACTGACAGATTCCACATTGTCAGTCGATCAGATCTCGACTCTCTTGAAGAGCCGTCAGACAGGCGATGCACGTGATATTTCGGTCGTAGTCGTTGCATTCCAGTGCATGGATAGCGTTGCTACCGATATGAGAACAAATTTGCTCTTAAACGCGGAGTGCAAAGCAAAAGCGGAGAGAGAAAGCAATGTAAAGATGGTGCAGGTGCGAGGCCGGGCAAGAGCAGATGCGGGGAAGGCGCTAAGGCAATGCCTATCGATGCCATCGAGCCACATGTGAGCCTCGTACAAGCTCACCCGCATTCTCTCCACCAGCGTCTGACTAATGCTCCGATTGTACGAGAGTCCTGAACACCGAAACCATGCCAATAGGCAGCAACCCAAAGTTGACCACATTGAGACCACCGAACGTACCGATCATCTCTGGGCCATACATGTGAGCAATTGCTCGTAGGTGCTCGACAAGTTCACCCTTCCGTTCGTACTCGTTGAGGAGATTGTAAGGATTCTCTTCGACCGAGCCATGAATTTGCAAAAGACTCATAAATGGAGACTTGAGGCCCAGGTCACCTAGCTCAACTGAGAAGAAGAAGCAGCCATCCGGAAAGTTTTTTCACGGAGAAGCGCTCCTCGATCATCTTGATATGCTGGACCATACTTCCATTGGGGAAACTCGCGCCCAAAATAATTGGAAGCTTTGCTGAAGTTGGGGCTGAATCGAGAAATCGCCAATGATCTTCCTTCGCAGCTCCAGCAAAACCTGTGGTCCCCAAGTCCAACGTTCAAAGGCGCACATCGAGGATGTCCTAGAATTCTGTCAGTATTACATCTACCAAATCTGACAATTAAAGACAATTTAATACGTCGAGGACACATACCGTTACCAAGAAAGTCCCTCAACGCTTCGCGCTTTTCGTTTGAGAGAAGGTCTGAGTTCTGGAGCCCTTGGATGGTCGAGCGAAGTGTCTTCACGCTGAACTGCGTTGAGCTACTTAGGCGAACCTCAAACTTCTCAACTCTCTGTCGTAGCTCATTCAGTTCCGCGATAAAAAAATCTTTGAGATACGACTTCAATGCTCGCCCATCTACTTCAGCCGCCTGGAAGACATCCCTCTCCCACTCTGCACGAGAAGCTAGTTTCTTGGCCCCAGGTACCTCCTCAAAGCTCTCAGTCATGTCGACATCATTATCATCGTTGCTGGTTTTCTTGGAAGAGAGCCATTCAGTGACGAGCTTCCCGTACAGGTCGACGTACTGAAACTTGGTAGATAGGATCGAGAGGTACCGGAGTAGCGCCTTTCCCCAATCTGCGAGAACTTTGGACGAAACGGAAGGGTCAAAGCGAACATGCTCTACAAAGCGATCAAGGTCCTTGAGATTAGTCTCGAGACAAGAGTTCTGAGATTCGGTACCAACCACACGACCGGGTCGACCGTCATTGGTCTTCTTCTCTGTGTGAACTCTAAGGCACTCTTTCGAACCGTCGAGTAGGAGGCATACGCGCTTCAGAAGGTTCAATTCAGCATTTACAGGGCCAATCAAGGCATTGTACTTTTCTTCACCGTGTTCCGATACCGTTAGGCCAGCATCTGCTAAGATCATGCATGTGTTAAGGTGGGTGAAGGCTCAAGGCAGGGGCTGAACCTACACAGGCAGCCTGAAGCGTTCTATCCGCGGACCCAGACCATTAGAGTATGTCTTTACATAGTCAGTCCCGCACAGCTCTTGCAACGCTCCAACACCTAGCAAACCCCGTTCGTTCAAACGTTCACCCAGATAACGATGGGCCGCACGGGAAGTAACGTCAGGCCCCACACTCGTTTTCTACATTCCCTCGCGGACATCTCGCGGCCGCGTTTGTATGAGTAATTGGAGCGGAACGATGTGCAAGAAGGATTCCCGATGCTCTGTTCGCCGTTTCCAACGTGACGTGATTGTCGCGATCCAAAGAGTACTAGCGTACGTCTCAGGAGCTAGCTGCAGTCGTAAGCTCGGGAGAAGTCACAGCCGGGGCCGCTTTTCCTGACACCGTTCCGGGCCAGTGGCATTACATGCCGGGGCGTGGATTTTCTGACGCAATCGGCTAGCTGAAACTGGCTGCGTTCATTGTTCGCGCCGCTCCGGAAGGAATTGGAGACCAGATCACGCTCGTGACTCGCTAAATTTTTGACAAGTTTGGAACTCCATGAATTGCCGTTAAGTCTATTTTGACTGGCTTACTTTCTACATTAGCCGTAGGACTGTAGGCTAGTTAGCCTTATAATGCATGTTCGCGCCTACTGGCTAAGCGTTGGGGGGCTGGGGGCGCGCGTCTGCAACGAAAGAAAGCCTACAATGAGCGACTAAATGAATGACATGTGTGCAGTACTTCGGTCGTATGTTCAACATGTAGTTGTCTTTTTCCACATTGCGCCCAGGCGTTTTCGTTTGGGAAGAGATTGCCCAGTTTGATGCTCCTAATCTCTTGCTGCACTCGATCTTTGCTCCATCGTACTGGTGACTTGGATTGCACCATCCTTCACGGGAAGTATGTACTCCTCGCTGCCAGCGCTGCCTTGCCCACGTATCATGTTCACCATCTGGCTGTCCTCTAATGCGACCCACTCTTCGTCTCTGCCGCTCATATGCTTCTTGACAATCGGTCGTTTCGCATAGCCTGCTACGGGTGTTTGATGTGGAGTGGTACCGCCGCTGCTTCCAAGCTTGAGAACACGCTGCAGAAGCGGGCGGAGTGTAGCGACACAGCCTACAATTACTCCTACTCCGTTTTCGGCATAACCCCAGAGAATCACGTCGGCGACACCGTCTGTTGTAATTGTTGGCGTGGGCGTGGTAAGAGAGAAAGGAAGGGAACTTACGGAGGTAGTCCGTCGAGTTGGTAAGGTTTACCGTATAGACGAGGCGGATGCATGCTGACAGACTTGCTCTGTGGCGCGTTAGTCAAGCGATCATATTTACGGGATAAGCGAGGGTAAACGTACAGGGCTCCCAGACCGAGAATGATGCCGACGGAAAGCTTAGCATTACGGTTGAGCTGCACATTCCATAATAGCGGTATGGGCAGCAGCGCACAAAACCAGTCTGTAGCAATATTGACCGCCGTTGTTGCATAATAGATATCGGCAAGGTTTTGCGCCGGGTTGCATTTTCCACCCGGGGTTGAAGTATCCCAGGCGTAAGATACAGGGGTACACTGGAAAATGATGTATAGCATCGCGATGAGGTTCATGACGACGAACATTGCAGACACGACATACAAGCTGTATATGTACGGTTTCCTCCGCGAGGCAATGCGGATGAGCATGAAGGAAATGCTTAGCTTGATGGGTATGATCGCAGCGCAGTAGAAGACTTCAAAGAAAAAGAAGTACTAAGCATGTCAGTATGATCCAATGCCCTAGTAGAATAGACCTTACCTGCATTCCCTGGACTTTCTCCTCTGGAGCAAGCCTGCTATCATGAATGCCAACACCGTTGAACGAGCCACCTATGCATGATATCGTCAAAGCCGTGAAAGGGATCTGGTAGGGCCGTGGTCAGCATGACTGCCGCAGCATGACGTCTTTGAAAATGGTTTACAATTGCTGCGGTCATAGACCAATCGTCGATACCCCAAGCTCCGTTTTGTAGCCTGGTGTAGACTCGCAAACAAAAGGTGATGTATGCGATGACGGCCAACGAAATAATTGATGCAGCGAGGTTGGGTGCTTTGTCGCCGTAGTAAGTCATTCTGAACCCTTTACTATAGACCCGACCTCCTGTAGCGCGAAGTGGGGGATTAACAAACAATGGAGATGTAAATGGACCGCAGGGAAAATGAACGACTAGAAGGAAAATCGGGTGGGATTATATCTGCTGCTCGGGCGAAATTAGTGTTCTTCTAGACATCTCACCCGAGAGAAATGCACGGTTAGACGGAGAGTAGTGTCCGAAAGACGACTTCGAAAGAGGTAGGAGTTAGACGCATATCAGTTTGTTATCGATGATCCCCCGTGCCACATTAGTAGCCGCCCCAGACCTAGAAATAACTTGACATTGGTTTCGTGTGAGAGTCCAGGTGTGGGACCGAGTTAGCTCCAGTTTTCGTTGGACTCTGGGATGGCTGCTGGGATGTCTGCTGGGAAGGTACAGCGAGCGATACTAAGACTTGAATTGTGTCCCCGTGTTGAGTTCGTAGTAGTTGGTGCGGGCGGCCTGAAAAGGTGGCAAGTTAAGCATGGGCGGCTGAACCACAAGCTCGGGAGAAGGCCGTGGACTCACAGAAATGCAGGTACTGCTATAAGTGGGCCCTGAGGCATATGCAGGATTGGGCAGAACGGCTTTCCACGAACCTCATCGATCGACCCTGTTTCCCTGTAAGGATTCTGGCCTACTCCTACACTGTGCCGCACAGGATTTATCGCTCGGGCATCTTGCGACACGTTCTCTCAAATGTGTTGTCAATGACATTTAAAAAAACTTCACCTGGTGGGCTCGGCCTTTTTCCTCAGCTTTCTCCAGTTTCTTCATGTCCCCATGTTGTGAGGATATCCGGGACGGCACAAGGGTTCGCTGTCGGCAGGAGATCCGGCTAGTGGACGTCGCTAGCAAGCCTTGAGCTCCATAAAAGGCCCGAAATAAAGACCCTTGTCCTGACTGATCAGCCCAAGACGCGACGACTATCACGAGCGGGTCGCAAAGGTGGATGAGTGGAAAGAACCCACGAGGAAAAGGGGGTTTATGGAGACGGAAGAGTGTCAACTGATCAGTTAATGCCGCTTATCATAGCCAGCATGAAATCTCCTGCACAGACGGGTTGTTTGACATTGCGTAGAGCTTCGTCCGAATATAGATGCAACAATGCGGGACCTCGAAACTATGGAAGAATAGAATTGATGGCGAAAGGAGCATATTGCAGTGGCAGTGGGGCCCTAACAAGAGTGCTCGTTACGGTCCGTGTTGTCCAATAACATAATCAGACAACGCTAATGCTCAGTTCCGCATCCCGCAGGCGATGCCGGTCTTCTCCAATTTGCAGCGATCTGCAACCATCGATGATTTACTTGTGACAATTCTTTTCCCTTTACAATACACATGCAAGTACTTCGGCCGCTGTACGCAGGTACTCTACAACCACCAGCACAGTCCCGGATGACTGTTTCCAGACGGCCCTGGAAGTTTGCGCGGGGTCTGCTAAGCCGATCTCGAGGCGGGGGGAACATGGCCCAGTTCTCAAACTCTTGAACTCGTCGGAGGGCTGGATCTGAAGTCACGAAGGAAGTCAGGGCGACTAATACCACAGTAAAGTTGTCTTCATCAAAGTTCGTTCTGGAACCCAGTCTCGTGGCCGACTACCGCTCTGCCTATTATGAAGATGACATCCAGTCACCACTCCGCGGGAGATCTGCAGCCAATGACCCCACCGTGCCCAGTCACTTCTTGTAACTTACCAGAGTCATTGCATCGCAGCATGGTTGAGTAACGATTTTAAAGCCTGTCTTCCAACGCCTATGAAAACCTACCCAAGCGAGTACCCACAATTGGCACGCATTGGCCACCACACCAACACCTAGTGGTATGTGAGGTTGCTACTTGACAGCAAGCGCATGGCATCTCCCTACTAGCTAGCGACAACATCTAGATCAAGCTTGGAAGGATTTGCGTGCACATTAGCCCCCTCAAGGGCCACCAGCAATAGTCGTTTTGGTCAATTGAGGGTTCCAATCGCTATGTAGTGACAGTCTTGTGGAACGCAGAATGACATAACCTACGGTCTTTAGCATGAACACGACGTGTTCAATTCACTCCCGGAGCAAATATCCGTCCCGAACGGTTCCCATCAATGAGAGAAGGGTTTGGATAACACCCAATTTGTGGCCAACTTTACACATCGCAGTACCCTAATTACCCAGGAATGAGATTGTGAAGTCACGCCGTCAGGGCTTGGCGAAAGAAAAAGGTCTTGCTGGACATGGGTGCAAACTCACCAAGAAAGTGGTCTTTGGGCGTACGGATATTTCCGCAAGAAAGGGTGTAGGGCTAGCGACACCGGGCTTCGAGGGCACTTTCATCCCAAGAAAGGTAGTGTTTTCCGTGCTATTCGATTGGCACCAAGACCTGAACCAAATTAGATTCACGTGAAAAAGCCTCTTTGACGATTCTAGTTCACAGTCGCCGCCGAGACCGATACAAATAAACTTTGGAGCTCTTGAACGCCTCAGTAGATCGACATGGTCCCAAGACTTTTTATCTGATTCCCATGGAGGCCGTGGTTGTTCAGTCCACTTCGCTTGGTCTATTGTCTCGGTCGCTCGAAGGCTCTATAGCCTGAGGCCTGAATGCAAGGTCCGCAAACTTGGCAGATACATGGCCAAGAAAAGATATTCAGTCGGAGCAGTTTCTGACTATGAGAACGCGGAAAGTATACGGAGATTGCGATTGCTTGTCGAAGCTATGAGAATAGCTTCTCTTGTCCGAATTGCGACGATAGAGCTACTCCGGGGATGTGAACAGCCTCTCAGTATGGATGGGAAAGGACTCTTCCCGTCCCAATGCTGTTACTTTGAGATTGAAACTATTCTCATTAGAGGCCCTTCCTTTTATGGAAAAATTTCGTGCTTCGCATGTGCCCTTGGTCTTCTATTTGCTATCGAAACACGCAACGAAGTCCCGGAAAGGGGTTCCGACTACAAGTCGGAAGAACCTGAGTGTCCATAGTATGCCCGCCCATGTCGAAGTACCACTTCGACTCGGCCATCACTCACGATCTCGTATGTATACTACACTTCTTTTCCTAGTTCCTAATCCGAACAGTTACCAATTGATCTCTCTTACCCTATGCCACTTTCCAGCGCTTTCTCTGTTCCGTTTTTTTTATGTGGTTTTGTGTGCTGAGCAATCTAGTGGCAGTTCTCTGCGTCGCCACTTCGACAGATAAACGCCACGCCTACACCCAGAATCATCATAGGGAGAGAAGACGGATGCGATGTTAATCACAAGACGGAGTCAAGTGAACTTTTCCATCATTGGCTTTGTGGTCTTGGTATACTCTGTTGATTTCCTATGCCCTACTCACCTGGTGTGGATGCTCGTTCTTACCAGATGCTTCACAGTTGCATTGCACCAAAGTCGTGCCTGTGGTTATGCGGTCATGTTTAACAAGGCATACACAATTCTTTCATCTGCAGAGTACATGGTATAATTACCTCCAGAATTGGACCGCATACTACGCCTTCACTCCCCACGACAGCAGTTTCTGCGTCTGCATATTCTCGTAGAAGCAGGCGGTTTGTTGAATATGAGTCCTTTGAAGTCGCACCGGGCGTAAATTTGGATGCAAAGTACAGGTAGCATGGTTGGCGAGGAACTTGTGCTCGATGGGCAAGCGCGAGATTACAAGTTGTTGATCAGAGATGAATAAGGTGAAAGAACTGTATGGCGTAAGTTTCGTATGTTGATTGATGCATTGATCTACGTAACCCGTATTGCAGCTATAATCGCACCAAAGTAATGGCATCAAACCCTGAGTAAATAATCCCATACCCAAACGCCTCGCTATGCTTCTCAAAAGTCGCCATAATGACACCTATAATTTGACCTTCTTAACAGGCCTCTGTTCCGACGCATCGTCCTTCTTCCTCTTGAAAATGCTTTGACTCTTCATTTGACCAAGGCCGGCCTTGTTCGCTGGGGCAGCCTTTGCCTTCAGGCCGAAGCTTAGCTTGACGGGTGCTGCGTCAAGCTTTGGTTCTTCGCCATCTTTCTTTTCCTCTCCCTGTCTCGGTTCATCGGCTGGAGAGTCGACCTTCTTATCTTCTGTTGGCGACGCTCCTTCAGCAGGTGGCGTAACCTGCTGTTGTACCGCTGCCTGAGCTGCCGCTCGTTTCGCCTCAATGGTTTTCTTGGCCTCTGCTTCTTCATGTGCTCGCTTCGCCATCTTCTTCAGCATTTTATCTTCGCCAGCTCCACTCCGTGCTTCGGCAGCTTCTAGTTCGGCGATTTCGTTGCGTCGCGTTACTGCCGCAGCGCTGGTGTCTCTCCATGCGATCATTAGTCCATCTTTCTCGTCCTCCTTTACGTGACAGATGCCCTCCCGTCCCAGATGCTTTGTAAATTCGGTGAGCGAGCTCCATTTCGTAGCATTCACTAGCTGCTATTAGCACATGTACACAGCACGACATGTTTGGTTCAACTCACTATGAACGTGCTCCTTGTCTCTTATGTATTCGTTGTAGAACTTGTTCGCGGATATCCATTTCTCATTATGCGCCGTCCTCAGCAAATTGACAAAATCCCTCTGAAAATCATTGCTGAAGTTGTTGATGTACTTCTTCGGGTCCTCGCCAACAATCTGCAGATTCCTAACATGACTCTCGCTCTGCACGTGACACTTGAATCCGTTGGCATCGCGACATTGTTTCTGGCAGGGCTCGCACCACCAGCGCAGCCGCTGCAGGCCCTTGGACTTCATCTTGTTTGCGACCCATTTTGTGCTTCCAGCTTCCGCTTTGCCCATCGTATCTGTATTGTGTCGTGCGTAGTCGTATGGTGAGGGGACTAGTAGCGTCGGTATCTCGTATAATAGGCGATATCGGTGTGGGCGGCGCAAAGGATGGTGGCGTGATAGAGTCAAAGAGTCGTAATTGCGGTCGCGCTTGGTACCGCGAAACTGGTAGGGCTGCCTGACTAAGAGATCGCCACCCGCCGCCGCCTGCGCTAGGCGGTGGGACCAGGCTGCGAGTGGAATCCACAGTGCACGTGCGCATTCACTTGGGCCGCCTGTTATGGTTTCGCGCAACCCAAACGACCATCGCTGAGACGTTGATATCCTTCTAATGCTGTTGGTCTCGTTGTCTGGGTTTTGGTAACACACCACACTTGACATTGGAGTACCGCCCCCCGTCAGTATGTGCAGCCTGAGAATGCACCATCACATATTGAATATTCCGTGTCGTTCGGTTATCTACCGCCTTCATTCTAGCTTGACTTGACCGGCGTACTCTATGTCAACCGTACGGTCTGGTCTACAATACCCTGCCAGTCTTTTTTTCCAAATGGCAAATATCGATCACCACCTGCCGGCAACCAGTAGAGCTTGTCATCGCCAGTGACCTTGTCCGGGTCTACGCCTTCTTTCTTGAGTCTTCCTTTTTGGATCTTCAAGGTACCCGTATACTCTAGGGCTGGGGTAACTCTCAGGAAAAGCGGCACAGCATAACTCGGCAACAAAGCTCTGGCATGTTTTGCTAGGCCCGCAAAGTCAAAGGTCGATTCCGTGACCCCGTCTGCCAACACGATGGAAGCTGTCCCAGCTCGGCCGTCATACCCAGGCACAAGCACACCGTATACGTTCGTTTCAGCAATCTGTGGGAAGTTACCAACCATATCCGCGACTTCGTTTGTGGAAACATTTTCAGACTTCCAGCGGAATGTGTCGCCGAGTCGATCCACGAAGAAAACACGACCGTCAGCGTCTTGTCGCAGCATGTCGCCAGATTTGAACCACCTTGGACTGTCAGTACGCGCAGTAGCGGTGTAAAAATCTCAAACCTACAAGTCACCCTTTTCAAATACATCCTTGATCCTTCGGCCCTGTGTCGCCCCCTCGTTGTTGTAATAGCCCGGCGCACTTGCTACCGTTTCGGGGGTGAGTCGGTGTAGCACCTGGCCAGGTTCATTAACACCACATCGTATCGCAAATCCATCCTTATCCCTCATTATCTCCTCGGTATCAACGTCCATCTTTACTCTAATTTCCTGATTTCCGAACCTCCAATTCCAGATCAAGCCTCGAAGGCCGACGCAACTGGCGGTAAATGGGCCAACGTTCCGGTTGAATGATGGTCCAAGTCCATCAGTTGCCGCATAGAGTTCGTGAATGATTGGTATATTGAAGCGCTCGCGGAAGGGCTCCCATACGTCTGGGCGCATACCGTTGCCCCATGCCATACGGACCTTGTGGCTCCGCTCGTAAGGGTTCTTTGGGCCGTTCAAAAGATATCGACATAATTCGCCAACGTATTGTATAATGTTGGCTTCCGACACTGCGACCTCAGGCCAAAACGTCTTGTGTGAGAACTTACGGCCTAGCGCCATGGTGCTTCCGGCATGAATGACTGGCGTCGCGCAGAGCCCGTGTGCAGCAGCATGATAGAGCGGCATGCATGTATACATTGTAGTCTCTGGTTTGAGTTCCAAGATGCTCGCGACGCTGTAACCCGTCATAAGCTCGCGGACAGTGCTAAGAAACACACCTTTGGGTAGACCGGTGGTTCCGGATGTGTATATAAGCGATCGCACCGAGTCCATTGTAATATTTTCATGGCGGTTACTTGGTATCGGTGTAGTGTTCGACAGCGAAGCGAAGAACGAAGGGTCATAGTATTGAATCTTGACCCCCATCTCTTCAAGTTCGGCTCGGCTCGGTTCAACGTTGGCTTTGACATCGACGTCGGTGATGAGAAATCTCGTATTGCATATCTACCATGTTTGTCAGCATCATCTTCTCTTTCTGTGGATTGGGACCTACCTTTGCACAATGCACCAATCCTGGACCCGTCACGTTCCAGTTCACAAAGCTTACAACAGCACCGATTGCATCCAGCGCGAACCAAAGCATCAAATACTCTGGACTGTTCCCGCCATCAATCGCCACGATTTCATTTACTTGCACTCCCAGCTCATCAATCAACCAGTTCGCGACTCTAGTAAACGCCTTAAAGAACTCCTTGTACGACCATGTCTTGCCTTCGAAGATGAGGAATGGATGATTCGGTTGCTTGTTGACCTGCTCCTCAAAGACGTGATGTATAAGGAGACGTTTTCGGGCGACGCGGTCGGACATGACCTGGAGGACTTCGTGTGATAGCGATAGCGTGCCACGAGCGTACTTGAGGTCCCAGGCAATATGGTGTTTCGCGTTGAGGTAGGCGGCGAGAGCCGCAGTACCAGCAGCTCCGGCGATGATGGGAACTATGCGACATCAGTCGTGACTTTTCTGCATACATAGGAAGCTGTCCTTGAAGCTTACGCGCCATTACAGTCAAACTCCTGCGATATCTCTTACTTACACTACCACCGTTCAAGTAGAAATGCAGAGGGAATGGGTCGGTCTTTGCCCGTTCATCCCCAGCCGACTTCTAAACCTCTTAAACAAAGTTTAGAGATGCAAGTCATCGGCTCCATATTTTCCAGGAAATACCTTGTCTTGACAGATGGGGTAGGTTGATTGCACCGAGGTTGATAGTAGAGAGTTGGCTTCCGAGTCAGGTACGCGTCTTCCCCGCATTTCGCGTGGAGCACAGCTTATCCCCGATGCACCCGCTGTAGTGCTATTTACTCATCGTCAAAAGCTTTGCTACACTTATCGCTGTGTATTCACTGATCCTTTACTTCGAATTTTCTCAAAAGGTCAGGTGCGAATTCTGCGCCAATTGTCTCGCGCAGCTTTTTGCCAGCGATACTGCTTAATATTACCTTCATTTAGGAGTTTAGAAAGAGTCCATGTGTAGAGCATCAAAATCAATAAAAGAAGACCCTACATAGAATTTTCTACCGAAATTGTAAACCCAAAAGCTTCTTTATCCCTGTAGACTCCCTACCCCCCGAGAAACTCTTGACCATCCCTGTAGAGACAGTAGACGACTTTGGTATCGTATGCATGAGGGAGCTCCAATCCCCCTGCCCCAAGATTCAATAGCGCTTACCGGCAGGCTAATTCCTCGTAGAAGGACGATCGACCGTGGTTCAGGGTAGTCTAATGCTTGTAGATATCAGTTAGACATTGCATCCCGTTCTAGACCGGGGGTCTCGTCTTGTTCCGAGTCCTCATGCGAGGAATATTCGCTATGAGGCGATTGTGATGGGTGCATAGTGACTTACGGTTTGGGGGAGGCCAAAACGGTGAGTGGTGAAAGGGTGAGGTTGCAGAAGAAGTCTCTGAGCTGAGGAAGGCAAAAAGGCGCTTTTGGACAGTTTCTGCACGTTCGCCGCTACCACTTTCACATCTGATAGTCTCACCTCTCACCACTGCAAGGGTGATTGTGGGGCTTGTCAATTGCAGGGTGGAGCACGGAGCGGGACACGCGAACCAGGATCTGGAGATTATCCGGCCACTTTGCGCATGAGGAAACGACATGAGGTGATTAGGTATACTATGAACGATGAACAATCCTCAAAAATGGCAGGCAATTGTACTGCTCTCGATGCACTTATCCATCTTCTTTACCACCTCTTTCCATCATCAGTATCAAAATCACGCCCTTGTCTCTCCCTCTCTATCCTGGCATCAAACTCTTGTTGTGCACGATCGCGTTCCCTATTCCTTTCCTCGTCGCCCTCCACAACGGTATATGAGTCGCCCGAGGTAGATCCCTCTTTTCGTTCTTTGCGCTCCAGTTCTGCTCTCCGTGATGGCGGCGGCTGTGTCCTCTGAAGTGGTACCGGCGGACCACCACGCCTGAGGCGATCCCATGACGACTCACCTGGTCGGCCTTCGGCTTGGGGTTGCGACTGCGATTGAGATTGGGAGTTGTTTACTTCGTCCTGGAAAAGCCCACCTGTAGGAGAAGCATCATCATCAAATGGAGATGGTGATTGCCGAGGTTGACGCTGGGAAGGTAGCTGCCGATTCCAAGCTCCCCTAGATGGCGGACCTTGACTTCTTTGCGGTGGTTGTGTAGACTCGTTTGAATATGTTTCCCATGATTCTGCCGGAGGTGATGCAGAGCCCCAGGCTTCGTTGCCGGCAGTTGGACTCATGTCGTCGGCTGCATCGTCGTTCTGTGCTTGAGGCTGTTTACCCCATCTGGCCTGTGGTGATGGACCACCGCCTGAACGATTTCTCACCTGCTCCTGGAACTCTCTTCGCCTATCCTCGATCTCGCGCCCCTGCTGTGCGTTCCTCTGTCCCTCAGCATGCGAAGAAGCTTTCAACTCAACTCCAAATTGCTCCAATTTGGGGTCGGTGGATGTATTGACCGCTGCAAGGGGCTGCGCAATGAGCTGACCGATTATACTGCCCATTTGTCCCGCCACAACCACATACAAGGAAAATCGCCATGCATGTCGCGCAAACTGCGCCATGGGTCCACGGACTGGTCCAAACTTGTTCCTATCGATATCCTCCACCTTTGGCTGATAGAACGGATACTTCATCTTGTCCCATGTGCGGTACCATTGGTATGTTCCAGCCGCCGCACCCGTGGCGGCGAAATAGCTTTTTGTTTGTTCGAGCTTGTAGATGTGGAATGCGAGGGCTTGCGCTTCTTCCACATTTAATTGGCGACCGACTTTGCGCTCGGCAAACTTGAGTGTTGTTTCGGTCTTGAAGCGGACGGCGCGTTCAGAAAAGCCCATGAAAGTGCCTATGACGGGCAATGGGTGTGGAAGGTTGCTCGCGTCGAAGCGAGCGCCGTTGGCCGACGGAGCCGGTGGAGATGCGTACGGATCATTGGAGGATGGATAAGGGTTGTCTGTAAAACCTTCCGAAGCGGCGTTACCAGCATCCTCAAGTACCATCTTGGGTTACAGGAAGTCGAGTCGTGGTGTTGGTGGGCTGCGAAGAAAGACAAGTGGTACCATCGGGAGAGAGAGATCGGAGCTCGAGGTACGCTTGACCGATGACGGCATTGAAGGCTACGTCGGAATCACCAGGGTCCAGTGCCACAACCCCAACAACATGATGCAATCCATCACAACAAGCGCAAATCAGACAGCAGAACGATGAGAAAACGATGCGATTAATCAAACCCTTCCAATACGGTCTATCCCTATGATCTTACGACCCGATAATAATACTCCCTGCGAGAAACTTGCGTACTTATACAATGGGCAATGAAACGAACCAGCTACAGGACCCGCTGGATTTCTACGCAATCTCCATGTGCACAAAGGGATGAAAAGAATGCGTGGAGTAAACAAAACACCCAACTTCGCTCCTTGAAACGCCACGATTCAGACCGTTCGCGTCGGCCAATTATGATAATCAGAAAAGAGAGCCCCAAGGGGTTAGCGCAAAAGGCGGATTCTAGTGTTCAAACAGAATCTCCTCAGCCTCTTCTGTTCCTTCCCGTATCTACTTTTGATGGCCATCCAAGGTGACCTTCAAGGTAATAGCCCATCCGGAAGATCTGCATGACCAGGATGGATTTTATAAGACAACGCAACGGCAACCGGCTGTGGGCTCATCGTCGTTGTCTCTTCGGCTTCCAGACTTTCCGGTCTTGGCATTTTCCTCGTCGTCAACCACCTCCTGAGGCTTGACAGTCATGTGAACGACATTAGGGGAATCTGTTTGGAATCGGCAGTCTGTTGCTTGTCAATGGATGCACAATGGGGTCTGGTGGAGTCGTCTATGCAAGCTGCGCGTCGTAGCCGATCCCACCAATGGACAAGGGGGCCGAGCAAATACACAAGCCATGCCAAGAACATTGACACTATAGAGACGGAAGGTACTTACCCTTGAGTGGCGATTTGTCGTCGAGCATGCGACCAAAATGGATGAGCCTTATCGAGCCCGGCGAAGTAGGTCGGGCCTCCCATTCTGTGCAATCGAGTCAGCTTTCTGGTATAGAGTCCAAAATACCGTAGCGGTGCAAATTGCAGAGAAATGTATATGCGTACCTTCCCGCCAGTCTCGCCATATCAGCTCCTTGAGCGTGTACACACTGATGTTGTAGGGGTCCATATTGTCCACCTTGATATTGCGCTTCTTCAGGTACTTCTCCTCAATCTTGTACGGATGCCTCGCGCCGTTAGTGAGAAGCAGCATTATCACCAGCACAGGCCCGTTGGTGTTGTCTGGGTTCGCGGCAGGTGTATCTGTCGACGGCCCAATGGCTTCGGTCTCTGCGCGATTTAACGCAGAAGGGGGCGCGGGCTTCGCAGACGGTGAGGCAGCGGCGGGCGCATCTTCTGAGGCGCTGGGCTCGGCCGTCTGCGGTGTGGAAGTCGTTATCGGAGCTGTAGCAGGTGCTTCGGTGGCCTGTGTGGTCGTGTCTGCGGGAGCTGGGCCGGCGCCCGATGCATCCAGGGTCTTCATCTCTACTGCACTCGTCGACAGAGGCTCGCTCCTGCTCTGTGGTCGCGACCCCGAGCCCGCTTGTTGTGGAGTACTTTGTGGTGCCGTGGGGGCTTGGTCGGCTGGGGAGGCCATGGTTGCTTGGCCGGGTTCAGTTGATGTAAAGCAGCGATGCGTGCGATTGCGAGCGACTTAGCGAGCGGCAGACGAACGTGCGAGCTGGAGAGATCCGCGGATCAGCGTCGACGTCGCAGTGAGAGCAAAAGCGAAAAAGAGTTTGTAGTTGAGAGGTCTCATACGCGGATGGTGGAAGGTTGGCCGACCGTGCGCGATTGGGAAGTCGCCCTGCCTTGCTCTCCTCCGCAATCCGCAAACGCGGCAAGAGCGACCCGCTGTCTCCACCGCCAGCCCGCTACTGAGCCGAGAACGCCGCCTCAAAGTGTTGCTGGATGGATACTTTGCTGGTACACATCTAGTGCACCAGACTATACGGCGAGGGTCGACGTGGGCGAACACTGGTTCTCCTGTCAGTGACCTTCTCCCCGTTGTTAGGCCCGTATCGTGCCATGTTTTGGCCCCTGCATTGCTGGCCTCCCCACGAGAATTGGTGGACTACGCTCAGCATCCATCGCATTCACTCTGCGCCACATCTGCACAAGCCTGAGTGGGACCGGAGTTCATGCCGAGGCTAGGCCGGGCGGTTGAGTAGTCGAATGCCGTCCTTGGCATCCTTCTCAGCGTAGAGGGGCATTTGCAAGCTCGACGGGATATGATCACGTGTACCGAGCCACCGCTCCGACATCAGGTGTTCCCATGGCGTGTCCAAATCTTTTACGTAACTACGGCACCATCTTCAAACGCTTCTCTAGCATGTCAAAGTTAACGGTTCATCAGTTCATTCATTGAATTTGACCCTAGCTGGCGTCCCATGCCCACGACATCTTCCAATCTCATTCGCATACCATGTCCTGGTCGAGAAACATCCCTCTGCCGTGGCAGTCGGCTGAGAATCCTGCTCACTAGTCAAATGACAAGCCTCTACCAGTTCATCTTCATCTTGCTCTCAATCTCTGTGTGGAAGTCTGGCACCTGGCGCAGCTCGTTGCCAGTAAACACATCCTCCCAGCCAATCTCACAATCCCGTCCCTGCAAGATATCCTTGTGAACACCACTGCTTCCACCTAGCGCCACCGGCCTCCACTCGCCTGCTTCGGCGATCTTGAGCTCCATACCCCTACGCACCGGCTCTGCGATACCAAACTGTCGCCTCAGCATCTCCATCTTTAGACGGTCCTGAGTATCGCGCCATTGAACAAGGCGGGCCTCGAGTGGGTGGGCAGACTGGAGAGGAACTGGGGCTGTCGACGATGACACGGCGGTGGGCGCTGTCGAGGTTTGGGCGAGACGAGAGCGTAGAGTGTCGTGAACACCAGGAGCCGAAGGCGCAGAGGTCTCGAGAGCGGTCTGCGTAGGGTGCGCCTTGTTGGGGACGAAGCGGAGAGACTAAAACATGCGTAAATACTAATTCGTGTACATATTGAACGTAATCTTGGGAGCCTACCATTTTGAATCAAGTGGCGCCTGAAAGTTAACCAAGTTGTACGGAGCCGATCGATATAGCGGGCTTGTGTCTTGGATCAATCAAGTTGACGGGCCGGTGGGAAATGCTGAAGACGTGTTCGGAGGCGGGATGTCAAGCAGTTGCTATCGATGGAGCTCTAGGCTACCTGAAGTGACGCGCCTTGTTAGCGCCTTGGCGATTTAGCCAGATGCTCCAAAGCTTCATCTATGTCTCTTTCAGATTTAGGTACCAGAATCATCGGATACTTCGCAGTCACCTTGTCGTCATTTAATCATTTATTAATATGCTAATGTTCTCATACGTCTGCTAAGCTCGCACCTTAAATAATACTAGCAACCAGCATAGCTCCCAAGCTTACCAAACCCGCCATGAGTATATTGACCGCATTGTTGTCAAGCAGATCACTGCCAACCTCAATCTTCCTACTTTCATGATGCTCATCTGCAACCGCATTCCCGCTTGCACCGGCCTTCAGCATCGTCTCCGAGGCCTTGATCGATGATGCGGTATCTGCACCGCTCGTTTTCGCAATCCCCGCTTCACCCTCAGCGCGGCTACTGATCTTACTACGCACATGGTCTGTCTTGGAAAGGTGAAGCGGATGACTGCTGTGTACAAGGACCTTCCTGCCCCCCTCGCCCTCAACGATCTTGCCCGAATGGATATCGACCACGCTAGCCTGGAAAAGAGCCCCAAGAAGAGAGTCGAGAAGTGTTCCGCTGAAGCCCGCCACTGTCAATGCAAGTGTATAGCTTGTCTTCCCACTAAAACTCCAGTTTTCACAGAACGGTAATAGTATTGTGGAGGTCACTGAGAGTAGGAACGCGCCAAGTAAACCCGCACCAAGTCCTGTAGCTGTTACCCCTCCATTTGTACCGGGCGGGACGAGCCGCCAGGGAGCCGTTATGAGACGTGGCTTGGATTTTGAAAGGATACCGAGTTCGGAAGAGAAGGTATCTGCAGCGACTGCGGCGTAATTCCTGGAGAGTGTCAGTGCCATAGTGGCGGGACAAACGCGGGTGGCATACGCTACAATGCCAATCACCAACATGTCGCTGCTTCCATTCCAACATAGATCCTCATCCTCATATCTTCCCCCCATTCTTAGTTGCCAGAGATGTAGCAATATTAGCACCGAAGCTATGCCGGAGTTCGCGATCACTTGGACATGGTTGCGCGAGCCTTCCCCTCCCGTTGCGCCGGTCGCAGACTGAGTAAGCTTTGCTTTGATGTCATGTTTGACCTGCATTCTGTCAGTCACTGTGGAATTCCCCAGGTGCATATATCATCTACCTTTGTCACAACATTTCCAGCCAGGAAGAAAACAGCAAGTAGCGTTAGGAACACGCTCCAGGGATGCACAGCATGAACGACTGCTGTGGCCAACGCTGCGATGATTCCAACAGGAGTTAATGACTTCCGCGAGTACGCCCGATAGACTAGCGCAGCAATCGCAGGAACGGCTATTATGGGTTTCATGGTTGCTGTCTTGGACGTCCTGTGGAATGGCACAGAAGTGTGGATCAAAGAGTGAGCTTCCGGAGTCGTCGCGGGGTTGCGTCATGGCCCGATTAAATCTCAAGCTTGGCACTGCCTACTGGAAGCACCACCACTAAACTTCACGACACCCTTACTATCATCCCTGACAAAGATCCGTACTATCCCAATCTCAAAATGTACTTCAAGATACTTTTAGTACTAGAGGCTTTTCTATTACAAGCCTTCACAATCCATATTTTCCCTACAGACTCACCTACGACATCACTTAGTTTCTCTCGCTGGCCATCTCAAGTGTGCACCCTCGAGCCACCACCATTCTCAGCTAGATTATTGAATAGCTGGAGGGACCGAACCCATATCTCTCCATTAGAAGCAGTCCCTAGCATTCTACAAGATTAGCTAGGCGCGTATGACATGCGGTTTAATACCCCCAAATCTAACTCGATGGGCTTTTGAAACCAGGCACCGCAGGACCACGGGACCACCTGCAAGTACAACTCGTTGTTGTCACTATCAAGGCCATGCTCAAATTTAAAAACCAGAATTCCTAACAGCGGGACGCCTTAAGTTACGCAGCCCCGGTAAAAGTTTGGTGCCACTTGATAATGCTTCGACATGCTTCAGCCCCTCTTTGGGTTACGTCAATCACGAGAATTGCCCAGGGGTGCCATTCGAGTCGTCTTACTTGCGTACGTAAGGCTGTATAGTACCCCAACCGTAGCGCAGGAACTCTTTCACCCGTGATAAAACCAGTGCGAGTACGGTGTTGCGATTGGTCCGCTGAGCTTCCCTAGTTAGGAATAGTCATAATCCTTCGCCAAACGCCCTCAACACCGTTGAAGGCGTAAGGCAGCCATCTTTGGCCCCGCTGTGATCAATATCTTGAAGTGTATATTGGCTGCTCTGGCTTTCTGACCTTGACTTTGCTGATCGAAGCCACAATGATCCACTGCCAGCAGGTAGTCCTACGTGGGCGAGAAGTCTGCAGCTGCAAGAACGGCATACAATATAAGACGTCGAGATATCCGAAGGTGTATAGACTGATCAGCCCAATTCTATACACCTTCCATCTAGCTTCTCTTTCTCCGTATAAGTAGATGAATATGGCGATATGCCTCTTCAAACTCGTTCGTAGAAAACTTAGGGAGCGCGAAGCGCAAAAGGTCATTCCCACAACAGATGATTCTCATTTGGTACTCGATCAAATACCAAGCCATGAGCTGCAATATGTCCCGAATAAGCACATCCACGGTCTTTCCGAAGATTCAACAGGAAGTCATGTCAATTTCCTCACTCCAGAGGAGGCAACGCAGCAGAAGGCTGAGGTCCGCCAAAGGCGCATATGACAGTGGAAGTTGATGCTGAGACTTGCACTACCTAATTTCCCAGCTGCAATGGATGTCACTATTGTCGCTCCAGCTATTCCGCTCATATTATCTCATTTTGGTATGTCGGCCTCTCGACACTCTTGATGCCCATATCTCACATACTAACACACATCTCTAGACTGTTTCTCTGGAAGTTTCAACTGGATCGTAGCAGCCTATACTCTAACATCCACGACCTTTGTCCCAACATCAGGCCAACTAGCAGACATCTACGGCCGCCATGTTGCCCTCCAATTCGAAATGCTTTGGATCATGATTGGGAGCGTGTTCTGTGCCTCAGCCCAGTCATGAAGCATGTTACTGGTAGGAAGGGCGCTGCAGGTCCTAGGTGCTGCCGGTATCATGTGTCTGAGTCGCATCGTTTTGTCTGATGGAGCGACGCTCGCGGAAAACTCGAACAGTAACTTGATTTGGTCCTTGATTTGGTCCTTGATTTCTGGATGCAGGTTGGTTTTGGATTAGCCCCAACCATCAATGACATGTGTTGAATTAGGTGCAATAGCTACACTGTAGGTCCAGTTATCGGTGGCTACCTTTCCGCCGCAAGCTGGCGCTACGTCTTCGTCCTTCCCATCGGGGTCGCCGTGATCGCCATGCTCCTCGCCGCCCTCCTAATGCGCAAGGAACCCGTTCAAGGTCGCGCTTCCACTAAGGCCCACACCTCGTGTAGTCTAGGCTACATATCCGGGCTCGTCATCATCGATTGGCCTGGCCTAGTCCTATTCATACGAGGTGTAGGCTGCGTCATCTTGGCCATGCAATGGGGTGGAACGCAGTATTCATGGGCCTCTACAGCCGTCATCACCCTCTTCATTATTGGCGGCATCCTGTGCATCCTCTTCTTCACGTACGAGTACCTCATAGGACCCCACTGGCCCATATTCAACCTATTCCCCACCAAATCCCCATGGTCCCTTCTACTCTCTTCCGCAAGAAAAACACCACGCTACTCATGGTCATCAACTTCTCCGCGGGCATCAGCATGGTCTCTGCCTTTTACTTCATATCGTACTACTGGCAGCTCTCTGAAGGCTACTCTTCCAGCCAAGCCGGCATCCAACTGCTTTACTATACACCCGGTCTGGGCGTGGGCGTTTATTCTGCCGCCATCCTATGCAATTCCTGGCCGCGCCAGACTTTTGCTCCGCTACTCATTGGCTCCATGGTCGAAGGAATCGGGCTCGCGCTGCTCATTTACTCGATTTCCATCCGCAACACGACAATGGTAAAGATCTTTTTCGCAGTATCTGGCGCGGGAATGGGACTCCGCTTCATGCCCGTTGTCTTGCATGCAGCAGGTATCTGGGCGAGTCGCATGCCTAGTATGCAGTCGTTGCTTTCTTCCATGCTGCCGCTGGGAGAAACGGTCGGTATTTCCATGATGGGATCTGTCTTCTCTAATAAACTCGATACTTTCCTCTCGCAGATCAATCGCGATGGTGGGAATATGGGCGTTGTGTTGCCGGTCTCTGGAACACCGAGTTTGCAGCTCTTGGACAATATTCCACTTGACGTCAAGGACAAAGTTTAAGATGCGGCGGCCAAGGCAGTCATGTGGGCGCTGGCTTCTGTGCTGCCATTTGTGGGCCTGGCGATCGTTGCAGCGGCTCTCATAGGGAATGTCTAGATTAGGAGGGCGGTGAGAGAGGCCAAGGGAGATACAGTGGGGATGGAGGCAGAGAAGGGGAAGGCTATATATGGTGTTTATTTGCTAGCGTTGTTTACCGCAAGAGCTGAGGAGCGTAAGATGGACTTAGACGTTAATGTGGAACATGAGGAGATAGAGAGGTCAGAGCCTGAGATGAGGGGTTAGAAAGGGTGAGTTTGAGCTAGAGACATAGTTATCTGGTGCCCATATTATAATTCAAGGTTTTCTTACTTACTTTGTCACCTCTAACGATACCACGCTTTCGCAAGATTCAGCCAAGTGACCACGCCATGAACATCTTGCATTCAAAGGAGTTTTACCTGAACATCGGTTACATCCAGCACAATAAATTGAACAACCCTGAATTCTCCCCTACCCCATCGTTCCGAATTCCTTCATTCACCCCGCTTTGCCCTATCAACCTCTTCTGTTCCCTATCCTCCAACTCCCCAACACATCTAGCAAACACGCTCATGTGGCTCCCTCCACAGCACACCCAAAACATCAAAAATCCGCTTCTCACTCTTCCCCTCTACCAATACCCCGTCATCTAACCTCTCACCCCGCCTCCCCCTCTGCACATCCTTATACAATCCCCTCTGATTAAGTCGCATACCCTTTTTCCGCGCCAACATCCTCATGCTCCTGTTGAAAATATCATTGCCTGTAAAGTACAACAGCGCAGCACCTACTTCATCTTCTGGGACAAGCAAAATGACCATTCTGCGCCACACAGTTGAGCCGGGGAGACATGAGGCGCCGTACCATTTTGAGCCGCTAGGGTCGTTGGAGTGCGATGTGGCCAGGGAGGCTTTGAGGAAGGAGGTTGCGTAGAGGTGTGGGATGAGAACGTTGAAGATTGTGGTACGCATTGCGGCGAGGGAAGTGTTGGGGCGGGTGAGTATCATGTTGATGTCACCCGAGTCTTTTACTCCGCGGCGGTAGCTGCCCGTTATTGTAGCGCAGAACTTTGGGTTGATGTTTTTGAGTGCCGCGATGACGATGGCGCCATGTGCTTCAACTTCTGTGCGTAGAATACGGGAGTTGAAATCGTCATAGTGTTCTATACCGACTTTTTGGCTTGCGGTGAGTTTGGCTTTTGTCTTGAGATCTTCGAGGGTGCGGTGTCCTGCCTGGATCCATTCATTTGCTTGAATAAGACCTGCGCCGTAGACTCCGAGGAAGAGACGGAGTACCATACCTAGAGGATCGTTGCGTGTACTGTCAAGCCTGCGGAGATGGTTTGTAAGCACGATTTCCTCAATCTTCGCAGCGAGCCGCGAGCCGATAAATGGTAGTTTCGTGGCTTGATTTGCGGTGGTAATTTTGAACGTTTGCTTCTTCAGCGTGCTGATGCACTTGCGGTAGCTCAGAGTTCGCCATTGGTCCTGCATTTCTTCGTAGTGCTTGCATATCTCGTCCAAGATCTCGATGGTTTGGGCGTTTGGGTTCTGCGAAGTGTAGCCATTGGCACCTGAGTCCATGCATTGAAAAGCTGCCATACTGAAAGGCTTCTTCCCGCGTAAAGCCGATGATTTCGAGACAAAGTTGAGCTTCTTTGGTAGCTTAGGGCTCGTCGGTGGCTCTTCGTCCATACCCGAGTTTTCTAGCTCGTCTACACCACTTGCTACTGGAGATTCCGCTTCCTCGTCCTCGTCGAGTGGCAGATGAGCCAGAGCCTTGGTTTCCTTAATCGCCTGAGAAAGAGCATCACCAAATCGATCTGCAGACTCTGTTGCCGATACTTTGGTGGCTTTTGGAGAAATCATGATGAAACTGTCTTCCACTGTTTCTCCAAAAGGACTAGAAGTCGCCACAACTGTGGCAGGATGGGTAGAAGGAACGCTTTCTTCGCTAGGGTGCGAATCCGTCTTCCGTAACTCCCAAGCGGTTATCAGTCGCTTCGAAGCCTTGATCTTCATCGAACGCTGTGACGTGATTGATGTATGGGAGGGATCCGGCGTTTCACTGGATCCGTTCTTTCCAATTGCACCTTTGACAATAAAATAGGGTTTGTTAGGATCCAGAAGCTTGCCGCTTTCTATACATGATGGCACATATGGTTGATACTTGACCAGCACAATCCTCTGCTCCTTTATCAGTATGTGAGCATGCGAAATGGATGTGTAACTCACCGGAGGTATTGGCTGATTCAAGTGTCGCATCAACCGAGCATACGTGTAGGTATCATCGTCCAGCATAATATGTGTGATGCTATCGGCCCATCTGTTCACCCATGCAGCTCCAAGCTGTATGACCTTATGTATGCGTTGTCGTCGCGCCGAGGAGACATCATCGTTTGGATAAAAGTAGACAATTTTGCCCTTAAGCAACTGCTTATGATCAGGGAGTAATTTGATGTTGTTCGCAGGCTTAACGTTTTTTCCACTTTTTAGCTCTCGAGGAACAACGCCCATTTGTATGTAAAATGGTACAGGCTCCTTGTCAAGTGTCTGGAGAATAGGTGAAGTCCTTTTCGATCGGCCCTTTCCGCTATCTGCATTAGTCGCAGCGCCAGTTCGTGACCTGGTCACTGAAAAACTATTGGTAGGCTCTGGTCCAGGTGCGGTAAGTGATCGAGTCAACTTTTGACTCGTTTGTCGTTCCGAAGCGCGCTGCTTCTTCGTGTAGGCCTCGAATTCTGCTCGTCTTTCCCTAGGCGTCGGCCCAAGAAAGCTGCTTGGCTGCTTCGGTTGCGAAGGTGGTGGCATGGCTTTCGATTCTTCAATCGCACGTTCAAGATTGCGTACACTTTCGTTGGGGGCGTCCATTTCATCGTCTGAACGATCCAGGATTGCCTGTTCCCGGAAGTAGGCTTCTTTAGCCGAGAGCTCAGAATCCGACATAGCAATCCAAATTTCTGCAAGCCAAGAATACAGTAGATGTAGAGTAGAGTTGTTGATTCCAATAATGTTGAAATACCAACGTCAGTTTATACCAAGCGCACGAAGTCCCATATCAATCGTGGCACGAGTGTAGGATGATCAGTGCAGCGCGCCTCGAGCAGCGTGTATTGAATGAATTAATAGCTATATTCACTGTTGGAAACTGTTAGCCGAAGGAGGCGTGGAAGGACGACGGTGAAAGTCGTGGAACATAGCCCGAGGCAGCAGCGCGTACAGGGTTGTCGGCTGACGCGAAAGCACGTGGCACTTTATCCGCTTTCGTACTGGATCCGAACTGACTTTAATCATTTCTCGAGTTTGGCGGGACATTAAATCACTCCACAACCACAATGTTACAGTCACGGATAACGACACCGCTACGGCGCACAGTCCTCTACGAATCTTCGATATGTCTGAGATGTCAGACCCGCCTAGCAATTCCATCAATTGCACGACAATTGCTCGCTCGGACATTCACCTCAGCCCAAATCTTCCGCCGAACAGAAACAGGCCCGAAGCCCACCGAATCCACACCCACACCCGATCCCAAAGATGAAGACGTGTTCATTCCTAAACCCCTCGGTCGACCCATCGGCTTCAAGTCTGCCCCGCAACCAGGCGAAAATGCTAGTATACCGAAGACCAAAAAAGACTACTCTGGCATGACAATGTCACAGCGAAACCTGGAGAAGCGCAAAGATCTAGTAGAGAAATGGGGCACAAACTACTTCCGCGACTTCAAAAACATTCGCAAGTACAGGTCAGGCAAGACGTTCATGGCAAATCCCAGAATTTTCAAAAAAGAAGCGGCACTATACTTTCCCAATTTCCATGGAGACACATTGGAGGGCAAGGGCAGAGACACGACCGATATCTTAGCGGGCAAGGTCAGTCTAGTGAATGTGTATAGTTCACAGTGGGGACTCAGCCAGGCGGAGACGTTCACCGGGAAGAAGACAAACACTACGCTGCACGACATGCTATCGAAACATCCAGAGGAGGCACAGATGGTGGATGTCAACATCGAGGAAAACAGCATGAAGGCATGGATTATTGCGCTTTTCCAGTGGCGGCTAAAGGCCTCAAAACCAAAAGAGGACTGGGGTAGGTACTTTGTGGTTAGGAAGGGTGTCAGTGAGAGGATACGGGAGACAATCGGGTTGTTGAACGGCAGAGTCGGATATGTCTATCTTGTGGATCAAGACTGCAAGATCCGATGGGCCGGCAGTGGAGATGCCGAGGGCACAGAAATGGAAGACATGAACAAAGGATTCGCCAAATTGATTGCCGAGGCGCAATAACGCTTCAACTAGAAGAATCATTGTAACATACTTGTACATCATGACGACCCAGTCGCCTTGTATGAAACAGAGCTAAAGAAGGTCATGAGGATATCCCACCCGCTCAAACGCCGTACGTGAAGCCACCAAAACCCGAGATGATCACCTAAACCATAACAGCATCAAGAAGCAAAAGGCGATGAAGCTTGCCAGTATGATTCCGTCTCTTCTCTTCTTGGACCCGATTCTTCCCATTAAACTGTTGATTCCTGGTACCTGACTTGCAGCACCCACTATCCTCCGGTTGATATTCGCAATTGTTTCCCTTTGTACAGCGAAGTTCTCTTGCACCGCGTACGCTTGGCTGAGGACTGAGTCGGCTACGTTGTGCGAGTTGTCGATGCGACTTCGCTCGTCGAGCATGTAGTCGGCTTCGGCCTGGTTGGCTGAGCGATAGGCGTCGATATCTGATCGTACGTTGGACAGGAGATTGGCTCGGTTGCGGGCGTCGTTCAGGGAGGATTTTAGGCGCGCAAGTTCGCGACGGTGGTCCGACAGCACTTCGCGATGCCTGGCGAGATTGTTTTGCTTCACGGCGGAGGAGCCATGTGTTGATTCGGAGTCGAGCAGTCGTGATAGCTGGCCAACAAGCCCATCTCGTTGCTCAAGGATTTCTTGTAGTCTAGTCTCCACTCGTAGTTCTTCCTCTGACGGTTTGGCAGGGATATTGGGTGTCGCGCCGAATTGTGAGTATGTATGGAACAACGTCTCTGTCTGCCATGCTTGATTAGCAGGGCACCAACGAAAGCCGACTAAGTCCGTTGCAGCAGTGGATGGAGCCTACTTGTTGTTCGAGGGTGCGCGCTTGTTGGCGTAGCTGCGCCCATCCTCCCCCGGTAGACGACATTTGGAGTGATACGGTATCGGTCCAAGTGAAGGCCGCGACTATGATTCTGGGACTTCTGGCAACATGAGCGTTGCACCTGCCCTGGCGCGGGCTACGCAATGCATGGCCAAGGCGCTAAGCCACATCCGTAATCGACCAGGAATAGTTTAGCGAAGGAACGGCCCCGGGGGCCGACACACGAATTTCGACCAACACCAAAAGTCTATCGTAGTTGACACGCGAGACCCATCCACATCACCCGGTCCTACTAACACACAGTCAAAATGGTACGTCTACAATCCCAATGTTGTGCCTAGGAACGGAATGGAATGCGATGCGATGCGCAGCCCTGGAACTGCCCGTAGTGAAGAGGGGTCAGGCATTTGCAACCTCTGCTAGTGGTGCTGCGCAAGAATCGTCATTTCACGAGGTTGAAGAATGCAAATGCTAACGGAGTGCTCACAGTCTACCCCCAAGGTCGTACGTAGACGCCCGCTCGCGCAAACCACTCCGTCCGGACTCGTACTCACAACCGCTACAGAAGACCGCTCAGCTGTGGAACAAGTCCAAGGATGAGCTCGCGTCCCAGCTCGCCGACCTTAAGTCGTACGTCGCCCACTACGCAACACTGGAAGAGGAACAGCCATGCTGACGGAAACAAAGGGAGTTGATCCAGCTCAGGACCGCCAAGGTCACCGGAGGTTCCAACACCAAGCTCACCCGCATTCATGACGTTCGCAAGGGTATCGCCAAGGTCCTCACCGTCATCAACGCCAACCAGAGGGCTCAGCTCAGGCTGTTCTACAAGGGCAAGAAGTGCGTCCAGGCCAGAAATTTCCACATCAAGGCCTATAGCTAACATTGCTCAGGTACACTCCTCTCGACCTTCGCCCCAAGCAGACCCGCGCCATCCGCCGAAGACTCACCAAGCACGAGGCTTCGCTTGTCACCGAGAAGCAGAAGAAGAGGCAGACACACTTCCCCCAGCGAAAGTACGCCGTCAAGGCATAAGCGTGCTTTTGCGAAGGTGTTTCTCTTTTCTTCCTTTGTCTCATGAAGCATTGCATTGCCGGGGCTTTTCCAGCTAGCGACTCACCCGTGTACTCTTAGTACCATACTCCAAAGAGGCGAGGGCGGTGGTGTAGCAGATGGGAATGGACGGACATGGCGATCTTTAACGGAAATGGGTTGGCGTCCATGTCAAGATCTATGAATAAAAAGTTCAGACAAGCACGGGAATGATACCTCATGATTTGTGGAATGAGTTTCACTGTTTCAAGCCTCGCAGCAATTTGATGTCTGAAAGCTTAATTACATGATCACAGTGAGGATTAACAGCTACAATTGTGGGTTTCGTGCACGCCACAAACATTGTCAACAATCAACCAACATTACTGGATTGCAAAACTTTTGCACTAATACGAAACCAGAATCTTTAAGTCCTGCTTCTTGTCATACTCAAACATTAACTGTATACAGTTTCTAGTATGCCTCTTGCCACTCTTTGTACAGGCCCATGTTTTCCTCTTTAACCCCCACCATCTCTTCCCTTACGCCGATCACCCCCACCTTCCCGATTGCCTCCGGGTCCTTGTACTGTGCCAAGGATGCTTTGAGGTCTTCAACAACCTCTTCCTTGTCTTCCACAAGCAGAACGATGGCATCAAAGCCGCCAGCGCCGGGTACAACACCCCCAACAACACCATTGAGATTTGAGCAGTAGTCAAGCAAACGAGTTTGCTGGGGTGGCTCAACTGGTACGCCAGATTTCTCGCCCATGGACCGAATCAATGCACGGTTTTGAGAGAGTATCTGGCGCAAAGTGTCGTATTTTGAGGAACTGTCGCCTTGGTCCTCTGTGGCTAGACGAGTAAGCTCAGCAGCCAAAGCTTCATTCCCTGCTTGCAACTCTTTCCAGATGCCGTCTGCCTCTTCCTTTTTGTCTGCTCTCCATGCAAGGACTTTTTTGACCATACCGGGAGTCTCGCTTCCGCAGTCAACATCGCACATGACCAGACGAAGGCCCTTGGGCATCCTAATAGCCGCTTTCTTGATCTCGGTGTCCCATTCTGAGCCTTCGACGAGCGAGCGCAATTGAGTTGCGAAACCAGGATTGCTGGGCTGCGGAAGATTGTTGAGTAGCGAGGGGGAGAAACGCTTGTACAGACAGGAACCAAACACGGCACTCGCGATATCGAAACCGGATCCAACCTTGCCTTGAGCGTGTGAATGGCTCGCCTGGGCGAGATTGTGCAAAATCATCTGGCCCCTTTCAGTCCTGATATCGAAAAGTTCCTTGGACAGGTAGAATTCTAGTACTGCCGCTGTGAGACTTGTTACTAGGGCTGCACTGCTGCCCAGTCCTGTCTTGTGCGCTTCTCTAAGTGTGACATTGAAGTCTTGGAAGCGAGAGACTTTGTGGGGTTCGGCGATTATGTTTGCACTGCGGGCGATGCCGGGGTTGGAGTAGTAGGCTTGGTCGGCTAGGATGCGGATGCTGGAGGGTTGGATGAGGTTTTTCGGGAGGAGAGAGTGGATGTAGGTTAGAGAGTAGGTCAAGGCTGTTTCTATGAAGGGATTGCGGGACTTGGCAATTGATTGTTCGTGACCGCTGGCGGGATATGTTAGCGGGTGGCCTCTTGAAATTGGACAAAAATGTATGTAGAAGTCTCGTTAGCCGAGATTTGGACTGTGACTTTAGAAGCGAAAGCCGCTGCGACGAATCTTAGCCCACTTGGGTAGATCCAACTGGGTAGTAAGAGCTCGCAGTCATGTGATAGTGACGAGTAAACACCTGAGAAGACAACACCATGGGAAAAACCCGGAGCCCAGGGAAGGACTCAAAGCGATGTGGTTGAGGTGCAACAGCCTTGTGCTACTGCAAGCATAACCTGAGGATATCCATCGCCCCGTCGGATAGCTTGTGATCAAGTACTTGATTGGGTCACCATAAGAAGTGCATTACCCGATCGAGTAGAGATGTGAGATGAGACTTGGGGACGGGATGTAACACCAAAAGCAACGACAACCAATGATGTAGACCGATGAGATTGAAGCCAGGGAGTGATAGAATGAGCATGTTGTACTTACACGCTCAGCTGCGTCAGAGCAATGCCGCCACCCTCGCTCTGGGACCTGTAGCCATACTCCCAGATGGCCTCACGAAATTGGGGGCTCGTCACGAGAATTCCATTGATCGTCACGCCGGATCGGGTCTTAATGGGCTCGACAACGGTGTGAATCCTTGCGTCTAGGCCGAATACCAGGCCTGTGTATTCCCGGTCAAGCACGAGGTAGCCTCCCGCGACTAGTACTTTGGCCGGACAAGAAACGGCTGTCGGGCTCAACGGCGCGTTCGACGAAGACATAGTGGAAAGTGGAGCAGCGCGTGTGGTGAGGAAGTAGCGGGAACTCGAACAGTCGGATTCATAAGAATATCAGATTCCGGCCACAATATTCACGCAATGTTTAGAGGGGTCTGAGGCTGACTGGCGGGCTTGCGGGGTGTGCAGGATGAACCTAAAGTGGACGTAGGCGCGGTGGGTCGCTCGTGCCACGACCTCTTGCAGATGCGCGCCGTCCACATATCAATTTTGCAGAGATTCTACATGGGGTTAGCATCTGGGTAGTTGAGAATGTCACCAGAATAGTCCAAAATCACGTGCGCTGCTACGCATAGATGGCGACACGATTCGCCGTCGTCGGACTCGGCCTCTGGAATCGGGGCTGCGGACTTAAGCCATCACCTGCAAGGTTTGCAGCCGTGTTCTTCTCGTCGTTCTGCCTGACTCATCAAGAAAACCGTGGGCGGCGGTGCCGGCATCTGGCCGGCACCGACATCTTGTACCAGTACAGAGGAAGCGAGTCGATCCCATTGGCACGGAAACATATTGCTCTCCCCGGAAGGACACGTCTTGAGTGAACGCTACACTAAACGCGGTCCAGCGCGACATGCGATAATTTTTCGGCAAATTTAGCGCGCATCGCATCGGTCCTACTCTTTTCATGACGACTACGAGCTGTACGCTCGAAGCTTCTTTCTGACTCCCACTAATCAAATTGCCTTCGTGGCTGATAATATCTCCCTCCTGGCCACAGTGCGCCATAACTTTCACTACATCCTCTTCTCTTCCTAACAGAAGTGCGACGATTCGGAGCACTCCGCACGGGACGCATATAAGGTTTACTGTCAACCTTCCAATTTCCCCACAAACACCGCACGTACGCCTTACACCCGTAAAGCGCGTTTGTTTGGCGGCCATCGTCAAATGAACCTGCACCGTCGCGTAGGGATCTCGAGAATAGTACGTCTTTTCCGCTTTGTCCGTCTGCAGCAACTTCGGCCGACACGGGTCGCGCACTGAAGTCATAATTCTGCTGCCTAGCCATCAAAATTAGTCGCAAGACGCGCCAGCATAACTCCGAGTCGCCCGAGCCGACCTTGTTATCATACACACACACACACACACACACACACATCGCAGGCATTCCGTGCTGACCACCCTCAGTCTCACCCTTCCCATCTGAAGGGCTCCTCAAATACCTAAATGGTCTTTAAGAGCTTCCACCTCGCGCGCCAGAGTCTTGCCAAAGGCTTTACTCACGGTTATGCTCAATCAGTAGTTGCTGGTGTCAGCCAGAACAATCCGCTCGCCTCCCTCCAACACGATCGCTTCCGCAAAGGCCTCAAAAACCAACATGCTTTCACATCGGCGTCATCCACAACGAGCGCACTCAAGGCGCTTGCCGCTGGACAACCTGACCACCAAGATTCAGGTCTAGCCGCGTACTACACCGCGTGGCAGAAGCACCAACGCACAGAGGACAAGGAATGGTCGCAGTTTCAATTCCGCAAGCTCATCGAATGGGACCCTGCGAGCGCCAAGAACGCGGCCGAAGTGAAGGAGAGCAGCGTCGCAATTGAAGAAACGGCAGAACCAGTTCCGGCTCCGGCTCGCGGCTCCGTCAATCGCGCATACAGTACTAGCCAGGTTGAGGATTTTAAGAAGGCAGTAGGAGGTGAGGAGGCGGAGAAGATCGCGTTGGCGCAAGTGGATGAGGCTATCGCACAAGAGGTAGCAAAGCACAAGGCCGATAATGAATCATTAATTATCGACGAAGAGCTTTCCGCTATCGAAGAGATTCGATCGGAGTCGCCTGCTACCGTTGCAGACACCCTTGTAAACTCAACGACCTTGAGCCGCACCGATTCGACGATTGCCACCAGCCCGATCGAAGCACACGATGAGTACACGGTTCAACTCCAGAAGCTCGCGATCAACCGCAACTATGCCGAGGTTCCAGCTGTCTTCGAGGCCATGCTTCGTTCAGATATCAAGCCATCAGTAGCTGCATACAACGCTTTGTTGTCTGCCGCGATACATCTTCCCCGAGCTCAGCACCAAATTGTGCCTAAGGCTCTAGATGTATACTCTGATATGCTTCGTCGAAGAGTCACCCCGGACACCAACACATACACCACTCTCCTCGAGCTCCTCTCCGTCCGATCTTTGGAAGTTGTGTCTTTGAAGCAAAGCTTTGAAGACAGGCGACTACGATATGGCGGAATGGAAGAGGATGGAAGGTTTATGCTCCAGTCTCACGAGACTGACTACGCTATCCTTGCTGAAGATGGATCACTGTCAGTCGCTGTGAAGCTTTTCGATGCCGCTGTCAGCGTCGAATCGAACCGTACGTTCTCTGAAAAGACCTACCGATTGCTTGTCACTGCTTGTGCGGAGAGCGACCGCGTGGAGGACATGGTGCGAATCTATTCGCACATGGAATCCCGAAATGTTACTCCGGCTGCTGACATGTTCGTCCCGATGATCCACGCTTTCGGTAAATCCGGCGACCTGAGGAGCGCGGTTGAATGTTATGACGAATACAAAGCTCTCGCCATCTCGAACGACAATGGCGAAATCGTAATCACTAGGAAAGACAATGACGTGTACGCCGCTCTCGTCAAGGCGTACACGATTTGCGATCGCTTGGAGGGCGCCCAGAAGTTTGTGTCCAAGATTGAGGGCGCGCTTGTTGCACCTGACGATGTTATCTCTGTTCGCGACATTTTAGGCCTCAAGGCTTTCCTTCCGGAGTGGCTGAAGAAAGGCTCCTTTGAGAAAGCATATGCATATGCTACCGAGTACCTCAGCCCACAAGCCCGCCAAATCGCCATGGCTGCCATCTGCATCAAAGCCGCTGACCGCGACGCTGTTGAGGTCGCGACCCAGGCTTTTGATGACCTGCTGGCTGAGGTTGATCTCTCTCGACCGGCTATGGCTATGGGAGCCATGCACATTCGCACCGGAAACATTGAAGCTGCCGAGGTCTTTTGGAGGATGCTCGAGCTGTCACCTACGAAACCCGACTTCATTGAACCTACCGCTATGCACAGTATTGCATTGATTGGTAGCGGACATGCGGAACGTGGTATTCGTCAAGGTCGTCAGATGTTCGCTCGCATACGGGATTCTCAGTCTGGCTCTACGCAAGCCAAGATGGAGATTGTAGAGCACATTGACGAGGCTATCGAGGTTATGGGTCAGTTCATGATGAAGCGTGGCATCTTTCTTCCGCCGCGGGCTAGCATGGAATTGATGTGGACGATGATTGAAAATGGCGGCCTAGTCACCCCAGTTGCTCACCACCTACTTGCTGGAATGGGACCTGAGGCCGTTGTTCAACTCAACTTCGACGACATCACGCTCCTGATGCAGGTCCAATCCGGCATCCTCCTTCAAGAGGTCGAAGTTGACGTTGCTCACGTTGCACGGTTCGCCCATCTTCTCGAAGTTATCGCTGCAAGCGGTACACCAGTCAACAAGACCACCTCCAGTCTTGTTGAGCAGGTTCTTGCTAGGCTCGATAGAGGTGATCTTCAGCACCGTTGGTATGCTTACAAGCATCCGGCTCCAGAGTCCATGTACTCTCCAGTGCCGTTTGCTGCCTATCCTGTCCAGGGGCCCACAACCCCAGCAGCGCCCACCTTCGAGGACCAGTACGATCCTTATGCCGCATCAACCGACAACAAGGGGTCAGTTGCCATTACCGAGCTACTCGAGAAGACCCTCGGACGATCTTCCAACCATCTCAACGAGGCTCTGATGAAGTTCAGGAACATGCGCAGAGCTGGCCGCCACCCCCGATTCTTCACCTACGCTAAGCTCATCACTGCTGCAGCAAAGGAAGACCGTTTGACTCTGGCTCATGACATTCTCAACCTTGCCAAGCAGGATGTTCCTCTCCTACCTCAGTACCGCATTGTCCGCTACGGTTGGGTCACCATCCTAGACGCAATGGTCGCTGCTTGCCTTACCTGTAATCAGCGTGATCTCGCTGGCAGATACCACCAGGATCTGCTTGAGATGGGCGCCGCTCCTACCGCCAACACCTTCGGTCTCTACATAACCACCCTCAAGGAATCTACCAAGACCTTCGATGAGGCGACCGAAGCTGTCAAGATCTTCCTCCGTGCCAAGGCTGAGGGTGTTGAGCCGTCATCTTTCCTCTATAACGCTTTGATCGGCAAACTTGGAAAGGCCCGTCGTATTGACGACTGCCTCTTCTACTTCTCTGAGATGCGTAGCCTTGGTATCCGTCCTACTTCTGTTACCTACGGCACTATTGTCAACGCTCTTTGCCGTGTCAGTGACGAGAAGTTCGCTGAAGAGCTTTTCGAAGAGATGGAGAGTATGCCGAACTACAAGCCGCGCCCTGCCCCCTACCACAGCATGATGCAGTTCTTCCTGACTACCAAGCGCGACCGCAGCAAGGTTCTCAGCTACTACGAGCGCATGCGTGCTAAGCGCATCGAGCCTACTACTCACACTTACAAGCTGCTGATCGACACCTACGCTACGCTTGAGCCTGTTGATATGGAAGCTGCTGAGAAGGTGCTTGAGCAAGTTCGCACTGCTGGCGCCGTTCCCGAAGCGGTCCACTACTCCTCTTTGATCCACGCCAAGGGCTGTGTGATGCACGACATGGAAGGTGCTCGTCGCCTCTTCGACACTGTGCTTGCCGACAGCCGCATGCGACCACAGGCCTGCCTCTACCAAGCACTGTTCGAGGCCATGGTCGCTAACCACCAGATTGCCGATACCGAGTCAGTGCTCCTTGACATGCGCGCTCGCGGTGTTGAGATGACTCCTTACATCGCTAACTCGTTGATCCACGGCTGGGCTCTTGCTCATGATATCGGAAGGGCGAAAGTCATGTACGATTCTGTGCCCGAGAGCAGGCGCGAGCCTAGCACTTACGAGGCGATGACGCGTGCCTACATGGCCGTTGAGGACCGCACCGCCGCCATGAATGTCGTCAATGAGGGACTATCTCGCGGCTACCCTGCTGCTGTCGCCGGCAAGATTCTTGAGCTTGTCGGTGGTGGTCGCGCTCCCGTGCTCGAAGCTGTTGCCTAAACGACTACTCTTTTTCTCTTCTTTGATTCTATCGCCCTCCTGGCACTTTCAATCATACACCTTGTTTGTTACTCAATTTACTGCAACGGCCGGAACTTAAAAAAAAACTTGTTTCAAAATTAGCCCCCGCGCTGTTCTGGAGGTCTCGTGCTCTGTTCAGCGTGGCTGGGCAACCAACACAGCAACTTTTCAACAGGTCGCTTCTATGTTTTCCTCTAGCGGCGGCGTTCTTCATATCCAGGATTTTTCTTGTACTTTTCGGAAGCGATATCCCCACAATCAGCAAAAGCTTCGGAGCTGATTGGGTCCGGTTTGGTTTCTGGCGTCCTTTGTGTCGAAATGAACGAGGGCTTAGGTAAGGCTGACCTGACCTGTATCGGGCCTGGGTTGGAAGGGGAGATTGATGTGTTGTTTTAATGCGTCATCGATGATATACATACCTTTTCAGTGGGCAAGAATGGTGGTTATGACTGGTGGTTATTGCATCTGCGCGGTCGTTCTTACATGGTGGCGTCTTCGCTGTAACAATACCCCGGGTGTTTATACCATCCCTCTCTCCTCTCTCTGGACATCAGGCTGAAGGGTTCCGGGACGGGCTCCGATATTGTATAGCTTTTGTAGGCTGCATGGCCTGATGTGTTAGACGATATGTGTAGGAATTGAATAGAAACGTGTAATAACAAAAGGTTTTGTGGACGTGTGCAAAATGGGTGTTCACTTCCACCGATGGCATACTAGAGCATTCCGACATGTCTGCAGCCAAGCAACAGCTGCACAAGTCATACAAGATGGCAATAAAGAACAAATTTCACTAACCCGGCGTGTCTATGTGTAGTGCATAAGATACCCCATGGTAAAAGCCACATTGTGTATGACTGACACAGCTCCAGAAACAAACGTCTAACACAGGTCAAACCCTCTTTAATCCCACCAGAACGCCTAGCTCATGCGCAGGTCAAAAGGTACTTCAATTCACCCTTGCGCTGCCCCAAGTAAACAACGTAAGAAAAATCGTCAATCATAAAGACATGGATACATGTCTTGATAGCACGTCTCTTCCGAGCATCTCATACTGTTTGCCTAGTTGTAGTTCCTTGTCTCGGTCGCCTGGTCGGCTTCGCGTGCCATGCGGTTCTCGTTGGCGGCTTGCTGGAGAGTTTGCGTATTTGTCTGGCGTTTCTGGGCGTCTAGTTTCTTCTGGAGGTCGCCGGATAAGGATTTGTTTGCGCGGGCCTAGTGGGCGGGTCAGTATTGGCTGTATGTCATACTAGGCGAGATGTTGGAAGTTGTTGCGCCGAGGGAATGTACCTCTGCTGCAGCGGCAGCGGCCGCCTTCGGGTCGTCTTCGCGATTACTGTCTCCTAAGGTCCGTGGTGGGCCTCCGACCTTGGGCTTTGGCGGCGCGACATTGCTCGGGATGGATGCTCTTGTTGCAGGCGCAGGCGCGGATCCAAGTGTGCGGCCTTGTCCTTCGAAGTTGTCTTTGGACTGTTTACCACAGAGATTGCCCATCTGTGAAGGGGGGGAAAGGTGTGAAGTTGATCTGGTAGTGAGTGGGATGGGAGATAGAGTGGCAGGTGAATGACGTGAATGTATTGTGGCTGTGCTGCTACGAGGAGGTAGAAGAGGGTCCCAAGAAGGTTGCGGAGGTGTCAGCCTCGTGGCGGGGAGGAGCTGCGTCTACGGTTTACGACGACGCGCGGGATTGGCGCCAAGTACCTGTTCCGCGGATCCCGACTACACAGGGGTCCTTTCAGGGTACGGGAAGGACACATACAACTTCTTGACTGCTATCCCACTCGTCCTTATTGCTCTTGACCTTTGCACGTTTGCGACAAGCGCGAATTATGTTGATCGCAAACATTGACGCAGCACGTAGATAGATACACTAAAGTCATAGTGCAGACTAACATGCCGTGCCCAGTCTCTGCAACGAGGGCGTGCCGGTCGCACATGATGACACAGGTACTGGCATGGCCCTTCATACAACCTGAGAACAATCAACGACGAGTCCTACGTGGATGAAGATCTTGCGTCTTCGCAGTAAGAGCTGGGCGGGTGCTATCGCCCAGGGCAGGACATTTCGATTTTAGCGGAAGCGACCAATGACGACAGCCACACCTAAGCCCGTAGTTTACACGTGATAGGTGGACTTGTCGTGAGGCGCTAACACGAATTCACATCCTCTCCCTCGAGCGCTATGCATCGTCCTGAAGTATTCAAGCTTCACTTATCGTAGGTAGAAATTGCTTGGGTCTCTCTGAATGACGTGATTGTACGTACCTACCTGAACCGAATCTTTCTTTTGCCTCTCCACCCTCTCACCCATGCAAATTCGAGTGTCCGACTTGAGTACCTAGATGGCCAGCACTGTAACACTTCCATGATGCCGACCGACGGGCCTCCGCCTCTGCCCCTCCAGCAAAGGAACCGGGAGACGCCAACGATGGCTAACAGCTGTATAGATTGCGATCGCGATTCGGCCTTTGGCGACGACGACTACCTGCGGGTTGCAGAATCCATGTTTCCCACGCCCATGGTCGCTGGGACAAAGCGAGATGCCGATGAGCTGCGAGATGACGCCCAAAAATCTACCCAAACCACGGGCCCGAGCTCAGAAGAGTACCTTCTTGATCCCCAGCTGTGTTGCAATAGGTGCCCTGAAAACTGCCCAGAAGCATACGACGTGCGACCGACAAAACGGAAGGCTTCGGCCCATAAGGTTGGCGAATTCCACCACCCTGCCACACAGTCTCACCAAGCTACCGAGTCGGACTGTTCGTTTCCGGATGACTCTTTCGAAAAGTTTTGCCAGGAGTGCAATTTGGAACCATCTTGTCCCCCAGACTGCTCACTGCCTTGCCCTGCCAACAAGTGTGCTGACGACGAGGCTTGCTTCGACCCGCGATGCACTCAGAAGAACGAACATTGCACAGACGACTGTGAAGACCCTGATTGTACCAAGGTCGCTTGTCCAGACCAACCATGCTTCTGTCAGAAGTGTGACTCTCAGCCCTGCCCCCTGGGTGAGCCAAACAACGAATGTCACTTCGCCCATTCCGCTCCGACGCCCGTTGGCACCATATACTGTTACGATCATGCGCCGTGTCACTTCCAAGAAGGATTACATGACCACCAGGGCAGCCTTGCGTCATTCGAGAGGTATCCCTGTTTCTCGCGAACACATGGCAATCACACTGCCGACGACCTAACGTCGACCTCGAGTGCCCCGACACCAGCACTATCGCACAGCAATTACACATCGCTAGAAAGCGCATTTACAACCGAGCCATCACCTGCACCAGGCCAGGCAGCCTTCCCACCACATTGTTACCTCAATATCGCCGGGGACCATTGTCACATCGACAACTCGTGCTGCCATGGACTCCAGCGAGCATGTGGTGACGCCCCATCGGCATCGCAGCAGCAACTAGACCTATGGAGTTCTTCAATAGCATCAGGCAACGGGCTAGCTAGCAACTTTATGACCTTTGGGTTTAACCCAAGCCTACCCACCAGTCCCATCTCAGCGGACCGGAACACGATACATTCAGCAAATCCCTTTGGCCTGGATGACCCTATGCTGGGCTTTGACGATCATTCGTGGATGTTGACGGACTCTGCGTTCCCGAATGTCTATCAGCCTGCATCCTCGTTTGGTAGCACCAACAAACTCGATTTTCTAGCTTCGGCTGTCCAAAATGATGTCCTGCGGCCGGATACTACCACCTCCACTGGTTCAAGTATGTTGCTTGGGGCCGCAGCTTCAGACTCGCAGGCATGCGTTTGCAAATGGTAAGTGAGCTTAGGGCTTTTGATTAACGGTCTAAAACCACCTCTCACCTATCCTACCACAAAATGGCATCCAAACTAACAACAATTCAGGCAACATGGACCGGGCCTTTTCTGCCTCGCCCTCTTCGACACACCCGAAGCGCTACACAAGCACGTCAAAACTGCTCACGTGGACAGCTGCACACACTGCTTTTGCCAATGGGAAGGCTGCGAAGCCTCCTCTAAAGACTTTAAGCAGCGATCCAAGCTCTCGCGCCACCTCCTAGGCCACGCTGGCTACCGGCCCTACGCATGCAGTTACAAAGGCTGCGACAAGACGTTCGCCACCAACCAAGCCAAAGACAATCACGAGAGAACGCACACGGGCGAACGCCCATATGTATGTGATCGCTGCGGTTACACAACCACCACACACACGCAATTACAGACGCATATCAGCGCCCTACACGAGGGTAAAAAACCGCATAAATGCCGTTTCTGCGAGTTTACCTGTGCAGATTCGAGTAATTTGAGTAAGCACGAGAGAACGCATCAAGTAAGTCATCCATCTACCCTCTTTTCTTCTCTTTTTTCTTCCATACTTTGCCCTATCGAGTGCACAGTCGGACGAAGAAAAGAAGGTTGGCTAACACGGTACACCAGACTCTTCGTCCCTACCGCTGTCCCCACCCAAATTGCACCTTTAAACCCGACTGTCGCTGGGAAAACCTTAAGCGTCATCTCCGCCGCTCGGGCCACTGTCCCCAGTTGCTTGTCGAGGCGAGTGACGAGTACAAAATGTATCGCGAGAGCGTGCGCCGCGAGATTGATGAGTGGCATAAAAGGAATGAAGATGGGGGGTTGGGTAAAGCGGGGAGGAGGAAGGGGAGGTCGTAAGGTCGTAAGGCGGGGGGATTAGGGGTGATACCATTTGATGGATACTTGTAAAAGGTGCAAAGACCATACATGCATGGCGAGGGAGAGAGGGTGGGCATGGGGGTTGGACGGCAATGCAAGTGCTGTTCCTCCCTGTCCTTTGGGAGCAAGCATGCAAGCAACAACAATAGCCCTTTTTATGGCGTGACGTGGCGGCTCAAGATACGACAACATATAGAAACATGAAATGAATGAAATGAGATACTGAAACAATGGCAAGTGGATCGCAAAGGCGGTTGGGACTGTGGCGGTGTTCGTTTTCCGTCTACTTCATGCTATACCTTAGTCCTTTCAAGGGTGCGAGATTAAAAGCGTTAGACTGATGTTTCGAATCCCAAGAACACATACACACACATACATACATGGGTCATATATCCAGGAGAAAAAGGGGAGTCGATCATCAAGGTATCGATGGAGAATAGGAGCAAAGCCGGACATCGAATGTGGCTTCCATATTGTTTGCTCATTGCCTACAAGCACGCCCCGTCGTATACCTTAGCTAACCACCCAAAAGACACAACGACAATCCAACAATCTAACAACCTTTTGCCATACACACACTCACCCTACCCTCTCTCTCTGTGTGCTTGCCACATCCAAACGGAGAAAACGTCTCATCAAACAGCCAAACGCAACAAAAGCTAACCTCCCCCGGTGTATCCAAACGGAGTGCGATATCATAGAAATGTAATCAAGATAAAAAAACAGATTTAACCTTTCCCTTTAGACTCAAGAGCTTGTGGAAGCAGAACAGGTTATGTACAGGTAATTGTTCCTTGCCTTTAGCTCTTATAATTACTCTTCCCCGATAGACAACCAACAAGAAGAGGAAGAAACGAAAAAAAAAAACGATTTCACCGCACGTGGTCATGCAATGGGGTATAGAACGGAGGGAGAGGGAGAAACGACAATCAGCTGAGAGGCGGTCGTGTGTACTGGATGACATGATTTGCGTGGTGTCGGTGGAGTAAGTTGCGGGAGCGGTCCAAGGAGATTGTGAGACGGCGCTAGATAGCGCGTTGAGCAGTAAAGGAGCTTATTAGACACTAGACCCGAAGGCAGTCTATCTCTTCGCCAGAATCGTCAAATGAAAAAAAAAAAGTAAACGCAAAGGATGTGGCTGTGGCTATGGCGATTTCGGTGTGGGTGAACCGGTGGGGTGTCCAAGAAGGGTCCGAGGACGACAAAAGCAAGCCATAAAGGAGGAGGGGCCATGGAGCTGATGGGGTGAGGGGGCGGGCCGATGATCATGAGATCATGAATCGAAAAGCAGAACGAAAAAAGCAGCGCGTAAACAGACATCATCGTGGCGACATTACTATTTGTGGACACAGTCGATAAGTGTGTTGGGGCCTAGGGAGTGAAGATCTGGCGTCCTTGCGAGTAGTGGCCGTGTCGCCGAAGATGGCGGTGCGGATGCGACACGGCTCTTGCCCTCGCCGAGTCATATGTAGAGCGGGGACTGACACGGAGTGGACAGTTCTAGGATAGGTTGACAGACCGGACACATAGGGCATCAGTAGGGGCTTGGAGGCTCTCGGTCACCTCCATTCCTGTGCCCTCCAGTGCCCGTGCTGTCACCCTCGATCGTCTTTCGCCAGTGCTGCGGCAGGCACACGCAGACCAAGGGGAAAGCCTTGATCTCGCTGTCGGACTCGACTGGTGATCGTCCACTTCCATTGCTTACGCCTGAGTCGCGTTGATCGGCCTTGCGTGCCTCCCATTGCTCTGCCGATTCGGATAGTCTGACACCGGTCGCCCAGCCATCATCCCAAATACCGACAACCTTGAGCATGTCTCCTCTCTCTAGCTCGAACTCATCTCCAGCACGAGGTTGATAGGCCCAAAGTGTGGCAACGGCATCGTTGGTGTGAATATCGTCCTGGGAGTAGTAATCTTTGAAGAACTGCAACTGTTCGGACTGGCCGGAAGCGACGCCATCGGGGCTGGAAAAGTTGCGCGTGTGGTCGGATCCGGAAAGGGGGGAAGAGTTGGCTCCTAAGGCTGAGTGGCTTGACAATGAACCTTGACGCTTTGGTAGGTGGTTTCCGGCTAGGGCACCACGTATCGATTCTGGTGAGTCATAAGCACCAATATGAGAACCACTATATGCAGTCATGTGGCCGCCTCTATCGCTGTTGTTGGCCGACGATGCAGATTCCTCCAAGGCTGACATGCGTTGCACACGGGCGCCTGGGAGGATGGTTGCGGGCGATTGACTGTCAGCTGCGAAGCTCATGGGTGGCATGGGGTTGCCCCTGGGAGAGTGGCGTCGTGATGGCGATGGGGTGTTGAAAACGCTGCCGGCCTGGCTGTGTTTCTTCCTTCGCATGTATATGCAGCAGACAATGACAGCAGCAATAATCAAGGCTGCGCCAATGAGGGATCCGATGACAATACCGGCAATAGCGCCTCCGGAGAGTGTGGGTTCTGAACCCTCTCCGCCTGACCCATCCCCAGCCGTGGAGCTTGGCGCGGCAGACGAGGTGCTGGATGGGAAGACGGGAGGCATAGATACAGTGGTTGGAAGATCGACGCCTTGGCAACGGGCTTCGACGTTGGAATTGACGCAGCAGGAATCGGTCGAGTTCGCGGTGCTATCGGAACAAAAGAGACACAGTCCTTCCAGGTTGTCTTGATATCCACATTCGGTAGGTTCATTTTCCACTGCTTCAATGCAACTACTGCTAAGAGCGTCGGAGGGGTTCGAACAACGGGTAAAGTCTGAACGAATCTGAGGCACCGCGTTGTCCCCAGGGGTACCGCATAAGTCTGGGCTCGATATGATGACCTGTTCACTGATAGCAAAGTCGGCCTGCAGTTGGTCAGTACTGTGGTGATGTTCCTGAATTGAATCTACCTACGCAAGCACCAGCGCATAGCGGTGTCGCATCTTGGTCGCTGAGGCTGCATGAATCCTTGGAAGACTGGATGATGGCGTTGCACAGGACTGTTGTCGTATAGCGAGCATAGAGGTTGGTAGTGTTGGTGAGATTGACGTCGGAACAGCCTAGTATGTCTTCATAGCTGTGGGGTGTTAGTGTTCTGAAACGCTTGTATAATAACAAAACACGGCTAGACTGACTGTTGCTGCGCGTATCCGGTCTCGATGTAGCTTCTCAGGCCATCATCGAACGACTGGGTATCGGACACGAACTGGAGAAAGGGACTGTTTGCGTTAGCGTTAGTTCTGGGTAGAGGGGATATTGGATGGTGCTTTGACGTACAAGCTCCCAGTCAGGTTCGTGTTGACCGAGGCCGAGGCAAAGGCAGGGCATGCGGTTGAACCTTGGAGCGATACGCAGCTCTGCTGGGCCATTGTTGAAGGCAGTGCGGCAGCGAGCACGGAGAGGAGAGCGGCGCCTTTTGTTAGTCGACGTGTTTGCTTCTGTCGACGAGCGGCACTATGCGATCGACAGCAATTTCCGGATGGTGGTGGATGGCTCGCATCGTGACAGCACAAGCATTGGGGCATGCTGGGGGATATCTAGTACGCGTAGAAGGTGATGACGATGTTGCTGTCGCTAAAAGCAGCGGTAGAGTAAATGTAGCGAGGCGGGGACAACCAGAGGGAGACAGACGCGCAGCTTCACGAGGCCATACGCGGCATGAAGATGGGGACGTGGATTGCTTGGGGTGCGTATCTACGTATCTGCAGAGCTCAATCAAGAGGATTAGCAAATAGAGACCGAGTCGACGGTGGACCGGTCTAAGAAGCGAAAGGAAAGAGGCAGCCGCGCTCGCAACTGGCAAAATGAGCGTAGTCGGTGGGTAGGGAAGCTACGAGGGCCGCACACGTAGAAGAAGGAAGGCACGATCCATTGGGGGACGCAGCAACGACCCGCGAGGGAGGAGCCCTGGAGCGCAGCTGCTACCCTAGCTCCCAGCGCATGGACCAGGATGCGTCGTCTTGCCCACGCCTGATTGGGCTGCCCCTGCCGGCGGGAAATGAGGTCCCTGGCCTAAAACTATCTTTCCGATGCTTTTCGTCTCATCTTCCTGGCCGCATATAACCTCGCTGCTGGTCGATTGACCTGACATGCAACACTGCCATTCATCTCCTCGACCTTTGTGAGCGGACCCACAGTGTCGACGAGAGGTAGACTTTTCAACGGGGCTCTGCTGTTGTTCGTGCTGTGTTGTCCTGCAGCAGTCTGCATCTCGCTCTAACCGGCATAGCGCCTGCCTGCTGCCTGCATGCGCGGCAGATGCGCCTTCTGTATCAGTCCGCCGTTTCAATCGACACCATCCAAGAACCAAGGTGGTTGCAGTGCTTTAAAGCCGAACACGCGTGCAGCCATGTGTTGCTTGCCTTGGACAGGTGCGAGGACGATATGACCGTCACATGGGTGAGGGGGTGGGTCGAGGTTTCGGTGCAAGGGGAGGTCGCCGAGGAGATGCGTGTCGGAATCCTTTGCGGACGTTGTAGGCTTCAAGGATACTGCTTCTGCCCAAGATGATTCTTTTCCTGGAAACTTGGATGAGGCTACGAGCTTTTGGACCTGGTAGTTCTGTAGCTATTCTCCAAGTAGTCTCTTCAACAAAGGCGTATCGAATGCCGCATAGCATTTCAACGCATCATTTCCTATGGGTATCATTCATTGCCTGCTCTTCCTTTCTCCCCATCTCTCTCGGAGAGAAGCACACCGAACAGCTCCAACCCCTCTTTCCCAAATCATATCGCATCCAAACAGCCTTCTCGCCCCCTCCGTCCCATTATATTGTCCTTTCTAGAAGAACTTGACACCCTCGCCTTCCCCACCGCTACCAAAAACCTGCGCCTTGCCCCTCTTGACACAAACGCCCAAACTCCTCTGCAACAGCTCCAAATCCATACTGGCAAACTCCTCCTTGGCACTCGCATCGCCCTCGACAATCTCATACAGCGTAAGCACAGTACCCTTCTGACCCGTCCTATCCACCCACTCCTCCAGCGCCACCGCCCACTCCTCTGGTCTACGCCAGTAAATCCACGCCTTGCCGCCCTCGCCCTCGTCTCCCCCAGCAGCAGCCGCCGCCGCCGCTTTGCCGCTCTTCTTCGTACCCGTGGTGAGGAATTCAGCGCGGTTCCCGCCCTCGGGGGACGCCATGTAGCTGATGATTGCTTTTGCGTCGCGCAGGGAGAGACTGCGGCGCAGGGTTGCGTTGGTGAAGAGAGGGGTGGATAACGCGTCGATGAGGGAGAGGGTGAAGATGCGGTGGTAGCGGCAGTAGGATTGGATTAATGTCGACCATGAGGCCAGCTGCGAGCTGCGTGTACTGGCCACGGGTTGGAGGGTGAAGAAGGGCGGGAAGGAGTAGTGGGGCGGGAAGGCAAAGGACGTGCTTGGTGATGTTGTGGGTGGCGGGTACGAGGATGTTGTTGTGGTTGCCATGTTTGAGGTGTATAGAGAAGATGCGATGCTTGTCTTATGGTGAATTAGATTGCGCGTTTGCATGTTGGGTGGGAACGCGACCATGCATGCGTGTGGAGGTCTGCGGGGACGTTGCGACGTCATTGGTTCCCTTGACTGTGGCGTCTGTCATGCTCGTGCAGGCGGAGAAGATGATTCGGATTGGAATAGAGTTACTACCGACGCTGCTAAGTATAACTGGCGGGAAAAAGGCTCAATAAGCTTCGACAAATAAGAATAGCCATGTTGGACAAGTGAGAGATGCGAAACGTGAGATACGCACCATAACAAGACCACCGATTCCAAATGTCATTATTTGTCGTATCCAGCCATGTACAATCCGTCGACGCCTAACAGAAACCTCCTACCTAGCCATATCGTATGTGCGATTCCCACAATTCCAATCATAACGGCGTCCATGCTTTTGAAGATACCATCCCATACGCCGTAGAAATACGGACGAGCCCGAGTTATGCGCCAAACATGCAGCTCTTGACCCAAAACCACACTCATTATATCCAAACATACAACACCTCCCTCTCGGCACACACACACACACACACACACACGCACAAAAGCCTGTGCATGGCTTCTACAGCTCTACCAATATTCCCTTCATCGCCATCCCCTCCTCCCCTGCTGCTGACCCGCCTTAATCCTAATCTGATCCTCCTTCTGCTGTTGAAACATCTTAACCTCGCCACTATACCTCTCATACTCGCCCATCCAGTACTCCACCAGCCCACTAACATCCTCGACAAAGCCTTCGGGGCCGCGATTCCACACCCATAGCCCCACGACCAGGATGCCGCCCCAAAACACAAGGCGGATGGCTAGGTTGATCCAAAAGATGACAGCGCGGTACATCATGTCGAGGATTTTGAGCGAGATGAAGAAGATGAAAAGTAGCGCGACAATGGAGGCGACATCGGGTTGCGTGATGAGCTTGTTGAGCAGAGGCGAGACATGTGTGGATAGGGAGCGCGAAACGCCGAGGAAGGTCGTCAGGACGTGGAGGAGGGGGTTTGCAAAGGATGGGGGGAGGAGTCGGGGGAGGAGCGCGGCGTAATCTGTTTATTGGGAGTTCG
>LR132118.1:0-62722 GCA_900634815.1 Paradendryphiella salina | reverse complement strand
ATCCGATCAATCAATCAATCAAATCAATTAAGACTCTAGAAAATTGCAATCAAATCAATCACGAGCTTCTGATTTGATTGACTTGATTGTTGCCAACACTGATAATCACAACATCACCATTCTTAAAACTACCTCGCATGACTACTTTAGCCCCTAATGATGTCACGTACATCTTCTACAATGGCCCAAACTAACCACGAATATCTCACTAACTCACTATTTCGGCTTTAGCGTTATTGTTTCCAAGAGCCCCAAGGCCTTCGACCGCGGTGGCGATAGTGGCTTCGAGAACGTAAGTCTTCACTCGCCTGATCCTCACCAAGATATGTTGCTAACGATACGTCTCTAGTAGGCTTACTATGTTGACGCCAGCTGTAACGAGAACGGTGGCTACGTCGAGTGCTTAAGGGACTCGCAGCGACCTTCACCGAGAAAATCTTCAGGTAGAGGGCGGCGCTCGCGTGTCGAAATTTACTTTGCTATCTTTTAATACAAAAAAGCACCTAAAAGTACTTCTATGAGGCCAATCCATGACTACACGGCACTATAAGGGCCTTACTACCCAATCTAGCGATAATTTTTGGGGTGGCCACTGCGGATGGCAGCGATGGATGCGACAGACCATTTCCTGATGATGTATACCTCGACGAGTCCATAGATCTGACAATCGAAAGCGGGAGCGGAGTTACGCTGCGGAGTTATCGCCTGCACATTCCATCCTCTTACCATGAGGGAACCCCAGTCCCGCTCATACTGTCGTTCTACGGAAGAGGCAAGGACAGCGAGTACGTACCAATTAGACCTAAGCCAATTCTCGAATGCGAACTGTATGTTTCAGGCATTCTTTTATACCCAGAGGGCGTACCGGTATGGCCCTTTGTCAGATATCACCACCATAATGCACTGAGAGTTGGCAGAATGCAAAAGGTACCCAGCAACTCCAAGGCGATCCTGATACCCCCGAATCTATGAATAATGTGAAATTTACGCTGAAACTGCTCGAACATCTCGAATCAACTTATTGCATTGATACTTCCCGTATCTATGTCACCGGAAAGTCGAATGACGGTGGTTTTACCGGTATCATGGCCTGCGATGCTGAGGCGACGAAGCGCCTCGCGGCTTTCGCTCCGGTTTCCGGTGCTTTCTACCTTGATACCGACAAACAGCCCTTACCTTGCAACCCCAGTCGGAAGCCAATACCGTTCATGGAGTTCCATAGGTACAGCGACACTGCCATTCCGTATGAAGGCGGAATCAACACACCTGGCAACGCGAATACCGCAGACGTCGTAACTCACGCGAATGACTGGGCTCGACGCGATGGTTTCGAGGTCGCTGCCAACACGACGACGTATCTGTGTAGTGGGGACAGAAGGGTAACCAGGTATAGCTGAGACGATGTCGTCGTTCATTAATTACAACTATACCAACGTCGCGCGTGATTGGCCTAGCTCATTTCTTAACGGCGATACAGACAGCTTGTTGGCTTGCGAAGAAGCGGAAGCGACGCGCATCATTCTTGAATGGTTTGAAAAGTGGACACTTTGAGCTATTCATGAGGATACTGATCGTCGATCTCGATAACTCATAAGGAAGCTGAGAAGGTTCTTGTTGTGAGCCTGGGCTCTCATCAGAGCATGAGATTTCAGAAAACTCCTTTGTGGATGACTGGGCATATGTTGGCAATAGAGAATGTATAGATGAGGTGTAGCTGTTGGACAAGGTACAGTGCAAGGATACAACGGAGCGATGACGTAACTTAATCCACAGATCCGATGCCAACCGGAAAAGCTCTTCGCACTTTATATTACCTCAAAGTCTTTATAACACTCCATCTTGCTTATCCGCGATGTCTTCATCAAGCGTATAGTGTAACTCTTCTCAACTTCCATGATCGTGCCCGAAGCAGTCCCCATTTGAAACTACAGTATGGTGTGGAGCACTCTGCGCCCACGGGTGACAGCTCGCAGAGATGCACTTTTTGTTCCGGACTATTATTCTGATCCCTCATTCGCGCAATCTTTGCTATGGATCCCCCGATGATAGCGGTCTACTCGCGGATTTCACGATTGACTGACGGTATTCAGCTGCCGACGCTGCGCGACTGCTTTGCACGTGCCGCAAGGTCTAGGTAAACACATAGACAGGCAACGAGGACCACTGCCAAAAGATCCTCCCGCAGCTACGCTGGTACAAAAGTAGTAAATTCCGTTTCAGGTCATTGATGAGCTCTTTCCTCTCACCGTTCAAACCTACTGGCCACCTGCCCGGGATCGACCCCAACAATTGTTGTGCAATTCTAACTTTTTTTTCAACACACTCTCTGACCCCGGTGACGGCCTCTCCAACGCACGAAGATTTTTTTTCTCGTTCCCGTCCCAACCAGGGCCGCAGTAGTCCAACCAAAGCCGTAGTCCCTCACACACTTCACCTCGAGAGCTCGCATACGTCAATGGCTACAGACTATTACACAGCCTACCGCGGCATCGTCAACGGGGCAGATGGAAGCTTCGATCACTTCGTACGCCAGCTAGACCCATCTCACCGACAAAGCGGATATTGGAGGCTCCAGTCCGTCAACGATGATCGGCGCGCAATGGCCAGCGGTTTCATTACACCAGAGGCTTTGCTGATGGCCACAGAGGAATGTGATACCAGTTTTGATCAGTCAAATCAAATTGTACTTCGCTGGGTGAGAGGAGCCAACTATCTTCACCCAATGATGGCGCTTTCTGGTTCTACCTCGCAGCACCTGTATACTATTCACGAATTACGCAATCTCTTAGGTCTTCCAACATTATCGCGAGGGCGGATACCACTATATCCTATTAGTACAGATATGCGACTGAAGCAGTACTGGGAAAGGAAGTACAGCACGCAAATTTTAGCTCAAGTAACCAACCCTACTCGCCTTGTAGAAGGTCCGAGCACATCGCCTATAACTCCCCAGCCATGGCCAGTAAGCCTATCGCACGCCAATAGATCGCTGTCAGCGGCGCCAGAACACATGCGGACACCTACAGGAGCTCAAGTCACCAAAAAAGCTCAGACAACGCAACCGCTTTTAGCAGCTGATGGGGCGCATGCGCAACAACGACTTAGTACTAAGACGGCACCTACAGGTAATGGAGCCAGGGTGATGCAGCATAACTGGGTTCATACGGCCTCGCGTACCCCATCATATACAGCTCTTTTTAACGACGAATGGAATCATGATGTAGCGCTATGCCAGCAGCAGGGTCGGTCGCGAAGGCTCGTACAGCCATTGCCTACATAATCCTCCCCCACTGCACTATTCAACAGCAATACAGCATAACAATCCTTTTCTTCTACAGATAAAAAGCACGAAAGCCGGGCAGGAGCTTCCATTGGAACAACGAAGCAAAGCGCAGGCCGAATGCCATCTGGAGCCGGGACGGCAAATGTATCGAACCAAGGCATCACAGAGAGCGCATTTCCTCAGGAAGATCCATCTACAGCATGGTCGGACAACTATGATACCTCTCAGTATACGACATCAGAAGCGAATCCTGCCCCAGCGGAAGTGCCACCTTTTGGGTCAAGTCCTTCGAACGCGCCTCTATCACGCTCGACAATCAGTTTTTCCTGTCGCGCGCTTGTCATAACGCCACTGGCAGCCCGGTCAAGCCCTCTAGCTCTTCCAAATACGCCCGCCCATACCAGTACGGTTCCCTCTCCAAAATGCATACCCGCACCCATCGTCCCGCGGGCGGAAGAACCAAGTCCCGAATCAGCAAGGAAGAGTACGCTGGCAGAGTTGAACCCTCAGATAGCGTCTTTGTTACAATGCGACACCTTGAAACTGCTGAGCGAGCTGCCATGTATAGATCGTGGCGTAGAGGGTGGCCATAGGTACGACTGCAATATCGGCAGTAAGTATCTACAAGTTCAGTATTATCCGTATGGCTAACATGCTTCAGACCTTGGCGCAATGACGAATCTCAGCATGTTCGACTACCGCGTCTTGACTGATGCTGTCAAACGGTTTGATCCAGGGCCACTTACAACACATTTTGACCAATACCCCGAGGCCGAGCCTGAAGATCCGAAGACACAGATGGCGGGTGTAGCAACAGTCATACGAAACGAGAATAGCTACAGGCAAGACATTAAGCTTCACAGCCTTCCCGACGATGTGATGATCTTGTTGTGGTCACTTAAAACGTCTGATGGCGTTTGCGTGATCAATGAGAAGGTCATACCCATAGTTGATTACATTGCAATCCTGATTGCTATTCAAGGGATGAATGGGTTTGAGATATTTACAAGGGCCATAACAAAAGGTTCGTAAGCGTTTTGTGGACGGGCAGAAGCGCCCCTAACCCTGGCATCTGTATTCAGCGGTATTTGGCTGATTCCCGCATCCTTAGTAAAGGGTCCCACCGTGGATGTCTGCCAAGATTGAGCGCAGTACGTGCGGCGTTTTATCCGCAAATATCTGTACAAGGAAGTATCATGAAAATTAAATGAACCCGAGAATGACAGTGCTGAGCTTGGCTTGGACCTCGCCCCGCTGCTAAATGTTGTGGTTGCCTGTCGACGTCGCATTTGGCGGTTGAAGGATCAATCCCCGCATGAATGTACCGAGGCATCCGTACTACCTCGACCACACAGATGAGCTTTGGAAGCCAAGTTTAAGAAACCCTTCAGCCTAAAACAAATCGATAGCTCCCCTTGGTTTTTGTCTGCCATCAGGATCTGACAACTCAGGGTTCGTCGCGGGATTCTGATCGCGGCTGTTTCTGACGTTCTGACACCAACTGCTAATATCGAACCCCATTCATATATACGTCCCAAGCTCCCAACAACTATCTACAATACCAGGAAACCCAATTCCCGAGACGATGGCTGCGTTTGAAACCCTCATCGACGATGCGGTCGCGAAAGAAGACATTCCGGGCTGCGCTCTAGTAGCGACGAATTGCGACGGTACAACATCACTTTACGTAAACTCACTACTCGCATTCTAATTGAAATTACAGGCTCCTTCACGTACCAAAAAGCCTTTGGCAAGACCTCAGTGAAGCCCGAGAATGCCAAGTCCATGCAGCTCGACACCATCATGTGGGTCGCGTCCTGTACGAAGCTCATGACCTCTCTCTGCGCCATGCAGCTCGTTGAACGCGGCCTTATCACATTGGATGAGCCTGTTTACAAGCACATCCCAGAGCTAGAATCCTTCAATGTACTCAAAGGCTTCACTGAAGCTGGGGAACCCATTGAAGAAAAGCACCAGCAACCGATCACATTGCGCAGACTACTGACGCACACGAGCGGTCTCACATACGACGGCATGCATCCGAAAGCGCTAGCGTGGCTCAAATACCACAAGCGCAAACCGGGAAGCAGCGGAAAATTGCTTGAGCGCTTCAGCTCTCCACTTATGTTCGAGCCTGGGGAAAGCTGGACTTACGGGCCTTCGATCGATTATGCAGGCCTTCTTGTCGAGCGCATCACCAACCAGACGCTGGAAGAGTACATGAAGACCAACCTCTGGGAGCCGCTGGGTATCCGCGATGTGACGTTCTTCCCTTCTACACGCCCGGACTTAAAAGCGCGGATGGCGGATATGTGCGAGCGGGACCCGCAGACGGGGAAGCTCAAGGGATCAGTTTCCTACGTCCCGTATCTAGATGGCGAGGGTGAGGAAGTGACGAGCTGTATGGGTGGTCAAGGCAGTTTTACGTGCGCGGCAGACTATATCAAGGTGCTGAAATCGGTGTTGCAGGAAGGCGAGGGGAAGATCTTGTCGAAAGAGTCGTTTCAAGAGTTTTTCAAGCCGCAGCTAGGGGATGGGAGCAAGGCGATGCTGAATGCGGTATTGCAGGATAATGAGGTACGTGCAGTCTCTATCGCTTTGGCCATTTTGTACTGACAATTCCTGTCTTGACAGGCGAACAACGCGATGGGCGGTTTGCCTCAAAACCTTCCGAAAGACTGGGGCCTCGGCGGTATTCTACTCATGGCTGATAGTCCTGAGGGAATGAAAACGGGTACTATGCTCTGGGGCGGCTACCCTAATCTCATTTGGTGGGTGGATCGTAAAACGGGGTTGTGTGGGCTTTACGCGGGTCAGGTTGTGCCGCCGGGCGATCCAACTGTGGCGGCTTTGAATCGCAAGTTTGAGGCGGGCATGTATGAGATGCTTGCGAAGGAGAAGGGGGACGCGCGTCTGTAGCGGCGGGTTAGGCGGAGTGAGAAGATTGGGCAGACATGTCACAAGGCCAGGTTACCGAGACGGGGCAATTGGGAATTTAAGAAGTTATATTCAATTGCAAACGCAATGCAAATATCCGGTGCTCGTACAATGACGTGAGCATATCCACGGTTCTGTGACAAGTAGAGATTAACTTCAACGCTCGTCTTAGCCAAATTTTCAGACTATTATCCCGACCAGTCGGTCAGATCGTCCTCTGCTATTAAGAAGCGTCTCGTCGTTACCAAATTGAGAAACGAAAATCGAGAAACGCGATACCATCCACAAACCAAGTCCTCTAGCGACGACGACCCTGAGCACGCAACATCACGTTGCGCTCGAGAGCCTCCTGCTGGCGAGTGCATCCATATATGGAAGGAGGAGCAGGCATCTGAACCGGAGCGCCGATGGTACCGTTGCCACAAGGGCCGCCGAGACCGCGACCAACGGAAGTGTTGGCATTGAGGTCGGAGTTGGCAAAGACATCAACGTTGTTGAGACTCTGGAACACGGCTATGGTATCTGATGAAGTGGGGTCCGCAATAGCGTCGCGGCTCTTGTTAAAGGCTTGCAGAGTAGCGGGCCGGGGATTAGTGAAGTCGTCCTCTTGGGAGACTTGATTGACGAAGTCATTGCGCATAGCCTCGAGGTCGCCGTCGTTCATGGCAGTCTGTTTGCTCATGGGAGGAGAGTAATCAGCACCGATGGCGTCGTAATCGGCGTTGTTGTCGGAGAATGAATGCCCACTTGACGTGGTGTTTGCAGCAGGACTTGAAATCTGAGGGTAGTTGCTGAATGCATCGGCGCCAATCGCCTGGAAGTCGGGGGGTGCCAGTAAGGTGCCAGCTTCAGCCGTCTTGTCGCCTGTGTTGGGGTCGATGCCTTGGAGGAGGGGGAAGAGCAGGCGCCCCTTTTCCTCTTGTGAGAGGGTGTCCCAGGTAACATTATAGAGCTCCTGGGTGGAGCGTTCGCGAGACTCTGTTATAGACGAAGTACGCTTATGTGCGGCGGTTTTGTTTTTCTTTGTGACCCTGGTGATCTTGGGCTTGGGTGCTGGCTTCGTCGCCACACCAGCCTTGGGCTTTGGTGCCCTCGGCTTTGTCGGAGCCCGCAGACGGGTTGGACAGGGAGGGGCTTTCGTAGGTGGGCTAAAGCCCATCACTGGCCTCCACAGAGCCTCTATCGGCCCAATAGGCTGACCTGGTGGTGTAACTGGGAGCGCCTCGGTGTGCTGGGCGGCGGGCGATGCAGACGTAGTCGGACCGGCGGGGAGGATGTCAGGGGCCTGAAATGTGGTGGGAGATGGCCAATTTCCACCCTTGATACCTCGAGGCTGTCCTGTGAAGACTTCGGCTGGCAAGTCCGACATGTCGCTGTGGAGACTGCCGAAGGTATCTTCGGAAGCAAAGGCTGAGTCAAAGAAGCCACCCTGAAGTACATCAGGCTGCTCCATGCCATTCAGAGAGGCTCCATTGACAGTGGTAGTAGGAAACTTGTTATTTGGCTCAACTGATGGGAAGGGGGAGTCGCATGAAGCGTTGTCGAAGTCGAAGAAGGTGTCATTGGCGAAGTCGTCGAATGTCGCGAAGCCCATGTCGTCCCCAAATGACTCGAATTGGTACTGGGCAATCGTGCTGTTGGACATATTGATGGTTTTTAGTATTGAAAATAAGGTAGAAAATGATGTTGAGACGAATTGTGCAGACTGAAGTGCTGTATAAGATGTATGAGAGTGGGAGAGTGTCTGGAATTTGCGACTTTAAGAAACTCTTCTGTGCAAAGGAGGCTGGGCATCATCTAAACAATCTAGAAGGCTGGTTAGTAGTTCGTGTTTAGAGAGTACGTTAAATGCCTCACCTTGCTCATTGTGTTGGGCGATGAAAGTGGTAGATGTGAGCGCTTCGATTTCCTGTTCTGGCAGTTCACGATGCGACGACAGCAGGCCATTGGCGCAGCCACCTTGAGAGAACAACGTGCATCCAAGGATCAGGCATGGTGAAGTGGGTTCTGGGGGGTTGGGGTAGAAAGTTTACGTTCTGGGTCACCTTCACTGGCGGTGCAAGCGGTTTCTGACTGGCTCTGGGCGACCGCAAAGCGGCGGAGATAGCAGGGAAAATAGCCGAATATTGACATTTGGAAGCTTTGTGGCGACGCTATTGCTTTTATGAAGGCTAGAGAGTCGGGATGCAGGGCGGAGTGCGGGTGAAAGTGAAGGAAACGATCCGGAAACCGTGGACGCAAAACCACTATGCGACATGTCTGCGAGCAATGTAAGATGATGGGAGGCCAGCGAAAGAGATTTCCATATCTTTGTTATGAAACTGCCCAGATCTTCGTGCAACCAGTGGCTTCGCCCCGCTACTGGTTGTCTATTTATGTGTATGGTGTAGGTGAGGGCCGTTCCCACATGAATCACGATCCAGTCGCAGTATCAATGATCCGGAAAGGAACACAATGGAAGAAGGAAAAAGTATTTCAAAGCTTCGTTCATATATCAATGCATCCCGCTCTCTGTGTCCTCGCACATGGCTCACCCCACTTCTGTGGCCGTTTAGTGAGAGAGATTGGGAGATGACGTTATCGTCAATGAGCATCGAACACCAAATACCGCCTACGCTTACGCTCCACAGTAGCAAGCGAGATAATGAGTGCCTCTCGATCAAGATGTGTATCGGACAAACAGTGTGCCTTGATTGCGCAAGTCATGATCAGTGTTTGGGAGTCGTCTGCAAGGACGGCGAATTGTCAGTGCCTCTGCCAGGTTTGACAAGCGCAGGATTCACGTTTCCAGAAAAACCGGAGCACAATGGATAGTGTTGTATTCGGGCTACAAGTAGATAGAGCACTCATAGACATTGAAGTAAAGCTGGCACTCCGAGCGACATACGTATCTTGCGTGAATCGCTAAGCGTAACCCTGAATAGCTTAGCGTGAACAAGGGTCTCACAGCCTACCTGGGCTGGTACAACTTCTGTTGTCCTTCACCCCTTCATCAGTAGGCTGATTCAACATCCCGCGATCTACCCCCGCTCTATCTCACCCCTCTATTTAACCCTTTCATATCATTGTATTCTTCCCCGTCTTTCCCGTTGTTTATAAGTCGCGCACAGTCCGAGGAAGGCGGCGGCCGCTTCGTCTGGTCGCGTCCAAATCTCCGTCGCAGTATTATCGGCGTTCTATCCCGTCGCTCCCCCCAGTAGCATGCCATATGCTAGGCGTTGACTCTTGTCCTATTCTGTACTGGGGACCTCCGTCCCTGCTGCAACCACCTGTGCTCAATCTATATGCACATCGATCATCTCTAGGACGTCCAATTTTAGAGCTGTGTCCCTATCATCGTAGGCTTCACGCGTCAAGTCTGATCGCAACTGCAGCCATGACAATTGGTACGGGGGCGCATTGGGTTCTTTGCATGGAATATTCAGCATCTTCTGCTGGGCAGCTCTGGTAGTCGGTGCATGAGTCGGCGCAGAACTTGTTGTTGGTCGCGTATTCGTAGCACTCACGTTACAGAACGGTCTGCCAGGTGCAAGGGCACGCAGATTTTGCTGCTCGTTGGTCGTAGGCGCAAGGGGGCCGTTGACCTGAATTCCTTGACGCGCCTCTGCATAATTCAAGCATGTTTTCGATCTTTTGATGAGAGATCTTCAGCTGTGTCTGCATCTGCTCCAGCTCCTTTTGTCTCTTCTTCATATTCTGGCATACACGCTGAACCTCTTGGGCCAGCTGGTCTCCTCGGACATTGTTCAGCGGACTAGTCAGCATTCGATTGGCAGCCTCGCTGCGACGCTTGTTCTCGGTTAGACGTATGATCTCATTCTTGTCGGCTTGCCGAGCATCACGATAATCCAGATCCATCTGGCGGACCTTGGCTTCCATGGACTTCCAGGCCTCTTCCCATGCAACTTGGTTACATCATTAGTCTACCATGGCTCTGTCGTTGATTCGTTGCGCTCGCTGCTCCGAGTACTTTCGCTCCAGAGCTTGGTGGCAATTGTTCGCTTCGCGTAGTTGCTGCTTCACGCTGGCAAGCTTGCTCTCGAGTGCGGCGCACTGGTGTTTCTTCTTCTCCAGCGCCTCGGCGAGGTCGTAGTGCAGGTTGCCGCCCTCGCTTCCGTAGCAAGACGTCCCTTCCGTTTCAGAACTTGAGCTGGGCTCGCTGCTGTGGCCAGTGGAAGACTTGGACGCAGTATCGGACGTCTTATGGTTAAGGGAGGCCTTTCGCCATGTCTCCTTCGTCGCCGTGCTGATCCGCGCAGCGATCTGTTCAAGGCTTCAATCAGCTTCCTCTTCCGCTCGACTCCCTGCAGGTTTACTAACCGGATAGTGTTGGGGAGTCGGGTAACGTTCCATGATCTTCTTGACTTGAGCAGTCTTATTCTCGTTCACGACTCTATGTCGATTACGCTTGATGCGCTCTTGTTCGGACAGCAGCTGATGGCGCGCGATTCGCTCTCGATCGACATTGCTCTGCTTGCGCGAAGTCGCAACTATACCGACTCTCTGGGAGATCGCCGTTCTGCTCGAGGCAATGGTGTTAAGCATCATTACTAGTATCGACGAAGCGAGTCTGAACAATCTTAGAAGGGATGACAATGTTCATGTGGTTCACACAATGTCGAGTCAATGTTGGTTCAGGTTGATGTGGTATACCAAGGTTAGGCGCGGGTTATGTAGTCGAAAGGGCTGAAGGCAAGGTGTAAGCAATGTTTAATTCCCATACGCTTCCGATTGATAATGACGTGGGCGCGTGACTATCGTAGGGTCGCACATGAGGCTTCTAATGTCCGTCAAAGCTTTCACTCAAGTATCCAGGGTGCTTGCGCCTTCTGAACCTTCTCTATAGCAACGGGGATCAGGCTCCACCAGGCACTAACACGATTAGTCCCCTCCCACAGTGCTATCGGAAGTACTTCCAAGGAGATCGTTGTGTGTGTGTGCTTCCTTTGACGGCTTCACTGGACTCTGATGTTTCGTCGTAATACGCACTTTGTGTATCCTGACAAATACAACGGTACACTGTCATTCACTATCTTCTTCTCCCATCTCCTTTGGCTCGACAGAGAACTTGGCCCCATGGATCTGCCAATCACCGTTTGATAGAACAGCGACTACACATTACTTCATCTACCCATATTTTCATCATTTTTTTTTTATCGAACCTAGTCATGGGCCTGGAGAAAGCAGTTTTCATACTCGATGTAATAGTGGTATGAGCTTCAGACGATCATGTCGACGCCGCAACCGGCTCAGTCTCCTCAATCTTCCTCTTCTTCTTCCCATGATGTCCCCGTGCTTCCACCCTACCTTCAATTGGCAAAACGCGCGTAGCCGTAAACAAATACCCCTCGGCACCACCCTTGCTCGTCATCATAGGATGGGTACGACCCGGAAGCACCTGCCACTGTCTTGCACGGGCAGTCTGCAGCGACGGGGCAAGAAGCAAGGTAGGGTTAAGCGGGAAATCGTCTTCTTCGTTACCACCCTCTGTCGTGCCATCATTTGTCTCTGCGTCATCTTCCGCCCTGACGGTCTTGCTGTTGCCGTTAGTTTGTGGCGCGGGGCCGAATTCCCGCGCTATATATGCGGCTCGGCGTTCTTTGGAGTAGTAGTCGCAGAGTTCGACGAGTGGTTCTACGTTGGGGTTGTAGACGACTATTCTTCCGCCGCCGCGGACTAGAGGGACGAGTTCTTTTAAGACTGTCTTTGCGTCCATGGCTGTTGCTACTACTAGGCCGTCAAAACCGCCTCGTCGTGTCTCGTCGACTACGTTCTTGACGCGCTCCCAGCGTCTTCGCTTCTTGTAGTAGGTGCCGCGTTTCGTGGACTTCATCGTCGCTAGGACGTCTTCGGCTATGACTTCGGGCTCATCGTAAGACGGGTCGTCTTCAGGGTGGAGTAATGAGAGCCATGAGAGCGATTTGAGGTGCTTGTAGAGAGGATGCGAGACAGTGGGTGCGCCATAGTCGTAGCCAAAGTATTTGAGGTAGGAGAGGTTGGGCTGATTGTTAGGGTGCAGAACTGTAAGGGTATTGGTTCGCGCAGACATCTGGGGAACGTGCGGCCGCGGTGGTTTCCTTGGCTTTGGAGGCGGATCTGAGGGGGCTGCGACCGATGAGGGTTCAGTAGGGATCGTGGGATCTGACGTGGTTGTCTCGGCGTCGGGCATGACGGTGTCTACGTCGTTCGATTCCGGCATGTCTTTTGCTGCTCCTGTGCCGTTCGCTGTGATGGCTTCGTCAGAAACTGTCGGCTCCTGTGAGCCATCCTCTTCGGATTCGGATTCGTCGTTTTCATCTTCGGGGTATAGGATACCCATCTTTTCAGCAAGCGCTGCAGTGACCAAACCTCCAGTGTCGTCTACCACGAGCCACCGTCCTCCTCCTATCTGGCTGACACCGTCTTCTCCGGTAACGACTTGGTTCGTCTCTCCAGAGTGTACATTGGCCCAACTGTTGATCAAGCCCAGCAGATCCTCCCTCAGCTCCATGATCTTGTACGCCTCCTTCTCCAAAACGTACTCCGTGAGCAGGCCAATGTCCATGGGAAGGGCGGTAAATCGCTTCATGTACTTCTTCGATTTCCGCAGCGTGTACTTGGCCAGCGAGAAGCTTGTCTTCTCGTCAATGGCATTGTGGGAGGCCATGATCTTGGCAATGATCTCCTTACCAGACCCCGCGCCAGCCTTTTTCAATTCCTCGATCTCGGCCATGGATAGGGCTTGACGCGACGCATCGTCTACTGTCAGGCGATTGTTGCGCATGATGACCTGACCATCTTCGCCCACAATGTCGAAACCCGGGCCGCCCTCGGCATTCTCCTCGCTCGTTTCGGCGGCAGGCGCATGTTCACTTCCTAGCGTTTCGGCGTGGATCTCAGAGGCAGGCACGACGCGCAGTTCCGTCTCGGACTTGCCGTCATCCTTGTCGAGGAGCTCGTAGGTGCGATAGTATGGCCGCCCAAGGAGCAGGTTCGAGTTGAAGGTGCCGAATTTTCCAAGATATATATTGCTGCATGAAGTCAGCAAAAGCCACGCATGTTCACGCACGCGGAGGGCTCACTCCAGCTATGCGACGTACGTATTCGGTGTGATGTCGACTATCTTGAACAGGCCCGAGGGGAGCCGCAGCGCAACATGCGTGTTGGGGCGAATGTAAGAATGCATGGTGGAACTGGTCGTCCCTCGTGTAGGACGTGACTATTCCATGTGCGACTCTCTTTTGAGGTAGTGATTCGAAATGCGGGTACTACCGCATGCGACGCGCCAAGGTGAAGTTCGGGACCCAGTGAAATTGTTGCATGGAATCCGTCGGAGCCAGCCACAGTTCGCCCTGCACAGCCATGCGCCAGTGCTCCAGCCACGACTTCACGTCATCGCCTCCGCTTGGTGCGCGACTTCCGTATTCCAACAAGTAAGCCGCGTATACAACTCGGGTCCTAGACGTGGCTTGCATTGCCTATTTACTCCCCGCTACCGCCAAGTATCGTTTGTCCCTCAACCTCGCTCGTCCTCGCCTTCGTCCACTGCGCATCAAGCTCTCAACACCGCGCAGCCCGTATCGGAAGCTCCGCACTATCTCACTACCAGCCGCCAGGCCCTCGAGCACCGGACATGGTGCTTCGGAAGTCTGATGAGCAGGATGGCCTCGTGCCCGCGCCACTCTCCAAAGCAACCCCACCGTATCCGACGACGCCTTCGGAAGAGCGTGCCCCTGTGCTTCCCACGTCTCCAGGCGCGGCAGAATACCCGCCAAACGCGAGTAAGTTGCCGGCCTTTACTATCAAGACACCCGACAACACCGAGCTACCCAACGATAAAAACGACATCGACTCGGACTTCAGCGACGACGAGTGGAACCAGACAGACGACGACTTCGAGGAGATCGATCCTCGCCATGTACCCGCCGCTCTCAAGCCTGCTGGGGGCAAGATGCCGCCTGTACCCAAAACCACAAATGTCAGCGACGGCCTCCCAGACGCTTTGAGAGCAGGTCCTCCGGCTGGCGTGCCCATCAAAAGATCGATGGAGAACATGTCGCCCATGCCTACCGGTGCTAGCGCAGCATCATACGGCGCGGCAAGCAATGTGTCGGAGCAATCCAACGGATCCCTCCCCCTCAAGACGAACAACCCGTACTTAAAGATGCAGACGACAGGCCAAAACAACTGGGATGGGGAAAGCAGCGAGGCCATCTGGGGTGATGCGCCGGGCAACGCCCAAAAGCACGACGCTCCGGTGCCAGTTGAGCTGCCAGCATACCAGACGCCAAGTACGCCTTCCCATGAGATGCACAACCTTGGTTTGGACGACCACGCGCCTTTCGCACAACCCCCCGCACCCACATATGAGCCACCTGCCATCGCTGTAAACTCGCCTACCCCACAGTCTGCACACTCTACCTCGGTCGATGCGAACCCTTGGGAGCCCGCGCCTGGGCAGAGACAATCTAGTGAAACATCCTGGACCGCCCCAAGTACCAACATCAGCAATACTGAAGCGCCTCCAAATTCTGCACCAGCCTCGAACGTTCCAGCGAACGCCCCGACCTCGGGACAAACACCGCCAGCGCCACAGCATACACCTGAGCAGACACTACCTTCTCCCGAAGAGCATCCGCCAGCGCTACCACCAAGGAGGTCCCACGAGAATGCCCCTGCTATGCCACCGAGGCCCATCGACACCGCGGTCGGCTCCGCCACTGCGCCCGCACTAGAGTCTCCCAACACTACGATGAACCGACAGAGGAAAGAACACTATCAGATCAAGCATGTTCGATGGCTTGATCCCAGCATCCAGGACATGCGTGTCTCTCCTGTTCTGACGCAAAACGTGAATGGCCCATGTCCGTTGCTCGCTTTGGTGAACGCGCTTGTGCTCTCAACTCCTGCCAACCTCGAGACTGCCCTGGTCGAAACATTACGCACCCGCGAAACAGTCAGCTTGGGTTTGCTGTTAGACGCTGTGTTCGAGGAGCTCATGTCGGGACGGCGAGGTGATGCTGCACAGGAGCTGCCGGATGTTAGCGAGCTCTACAAGTTCCTCCTTGCTCTACATACTGGCCTCAATGTCAATCCTATGTTCATCCGCGACGACAATTCTTCCCCTGGCTCAACTTCGCTTACGAATCAAGCTGGAGCCTTCGAGGACACGCAAGACATGAAGTTGTACCGGACTTTTAACATCCCCTTGATGCACGGATGGTTGCCGGGAACCGGAACAGATGCTCATGCTGCTTTTAGTCGTATAGCCACCTCTTACGAAACGTCGCAGTTTGTTCAGTTCCAGGAAGAGGAACTCAATGCCAAACTGGGGGCGGGCGAGTCATTGAACGACGATGAGCAGCAGCTGTTTACGGATATTCATGCCATCAAGGAATTCCTGACAAGATGGCCGACACAGCTGACCGACTTTGGTATTCAGATCATTCGCGACAGCCTCAAGCCTGGCCAAGTCGCCATCCTGTTCAGGAATGATCACTTCTCCACACTGTACAAGAACCCTCGTAACGGACAGCTCGTGACTCTTGTTACAGATCAAGGCTATTCTTCTCACGCCGAGATCGTCTGGGAGTCGTTAACAGACGTCAATGGTCAGGGCAGTCAGCTCTTCTCTGGTGACTTCCGTTCGGTCGATAACAGCAACTCTTCTGCAGAACCGCAAGACCAGCAGGCTCAGAACATGTTCAATTCTGGAGACGACCAAGGGTGGACCACAGTGCAAGGTCGTCGTGAGAATCAGCAGCAATCAGGTCTTGTAGGAGCGGCTGGACAGGATGCAGAACCTACTACACCTAGTGGCCTAAGTAGAACTGAACAAGAGGACCATGATCTCGCGCTAGCACTACAGCTCCAAGAGGAAGAGGAAGAGCGTCAAAGGCGTGAGACTGAGCAACGTGAACGAAACAACCAGGCATCACAACCTGGTAACCGTCGTTCATCTCGGCCCGAGCAAACTCCAGTCATCCCCCCTCGCCGCAACAACATCACCGGGCATCACCCGACCACCGAGCCTGCTCCACCGCCAACATACGAGGAAGCTTCTACGGCGCCGCGATACAATCCACCGGCGGGTCACCCCGCCAATCCTCAAGCGCCGGTTCCCCCGCAAGGTAGCGCATACCAGAGCACTAGTGGTGGTCTCCCGCCTCCAGGTTCAACTGCGGGGGGTCGCCGCCAACCGGGCCGTCCAATGCCCTCGTCAAATATGCTTCCCGGCAGGGCAGGGAGAAGACAAAGTGCTGGGCCCAATGGCATGGTGCCTCCGAATGGAAGCGAAGAAAGGGATAAGTGCATTGTCATGTAATGCCTCGCGCGGATCTGCTTTTGGCATACATACACCCACATAGCCCTTTCATGTGATGACGATGATGCTGACATGAACTACGGGGCGTTTAGGGTTCTCATCGACCCGCCTTGCAGTTGGTGCATTGTCAGTTAGTATCCGTTGTGTCTCGGCGTTTCGGCGGGAGGAGGCTTGTTATTATACCCGGGGTCTGGTTTTGAACGTATGCGTCGGATGCGGTCTTGATACGCGCAGCAAAAGGTGAGATGGGACTCTGTTTTACACCATTATGGGACGGTCTATCTCGACGTGTGATGGACACGCTTTGTTTGGCTAGGCCTAGGTGCTGGCACGTTTTCTCGACCGGGGACTGTACGAATTTACGCATTTTTAACTGTATCGTTCTTGTTATTGTTCCCATGTCGTTCATCTCCGCCCCATCTCTAAGATATGTCAAGTTCTCACATATAACTATACTCTAGCTCGCTTAACTAAGTAATTCATGGATGTGTTCTCTCTCAATCCCCGACGCTCACTCACTCACTTCTCACCACCACCACTCCTCTCCCGTTCACCAACCTGCCTCACCTTCTCCCTCTCCTCCATCCTCGCCAATTCCCTCTCCCACCTTTCTTCTTCTTCTCCTTCCTTCCTCTGTGCACGTCGATGCAACACATTAGCTTCATTGGCTCCATTAGCAGCGCGGCGTTGGAAAGACGTAGGTGCGTGCCGGTTATACGACGCTGGAGTGGGATCAGGCGCCACTGGCTGCACTGTGCGTAGTGCCGGGCGGCGAGGAGGAGAAAGAGGAGCTCGTCTCTCAATCTCCGCAGCGGTTTCGCAGACCCAAGAAGAAAAAGAAGAAGAGCTACTCATGCTACTTTTAGAGCTTGCAGTATCGTGTGCTCTTCCCGCTTTATGCGCCCTATCTCCCGCGTTGATGGCAAGTCCAATTTCGGGCTCATCGTGACCTGTGGAGTCTGTTCGAAAAGCTGGGTGTAAGCATCCCTTGACTTGTATCATGCCTTTGGGCCTGATACTCTTCTTGCTCCTTCTCCCACTCCTACTCTTCTTACTACTGTTGGTAGTAGTAGTGGTGGTGGTAGCGGCGGTGCTGCCAACCCCCCTCGTATGTCCCAGTGCAGTCGTTCTTCCACTTGATTTCATTTCCGCTCTCTTCCTCTCCATCTCCTTGAGTTCATTGGCCCAGCTACGTAGGTCCTCGATGCTGGGGCCTTGGCGTCTGAAGCCGCGTTCCTCGGGGCTCATCGCCGGGTTGGACGTGATTGGGAGATTGGGCGCAGGGCCGGCTGTGATGATACGGAGATTCTTTCGGTGCGCTGTAACGTTGCTTGGACGCGATAGGGTGCTGAAGGGATGCTTGTGAGTGGTGGAGAGAGTAGCGTTTCGGGCTCGAAGGGGAAGAGTGGCTACGTGGGACGAAGAAGCAGATTTAATAGGACTGCTATTTGAGCGCTGAGAAGTGCGAGTTTGGTCATGGTGGTTTGCAATGTTGGCGTCTAGGTGGTTTGTAGTGTTGCTTGATTGCACAGAGCCAAACTTATCGTGTGCCGGTTTCTCCGTATTCGCTCTAAAGTCGGTACTATTCTTACTGCGTATACTGCGTATGAAGTTGCTGTAGTCGTAGCCCTGGTCTTCGTCGCTATCATCACTCTCAGCATCAGCCCGACATTCAACAAGATTCTCTGCGTCATTGACGATTTTGACTGCCCACGCCAACTGTAGCGCTTGCTCGCTGAGTTGAATGTCTTTGTTCTTGCGGCGATCGCTGTTCATGCGGAAGAGATCGCGCTGGGCTTCGAGAATATTCGTCAAGTCGCCTGTCTTTTCGTCGAACTGCAGCCAGGAATCTATATCCTCTAGTTTGTCTGCTGTGCGGATGCTATAATGACGGAGATATGCTGCTTCTTCGTCAGCGGAATGCTCTACCTTATCTAGAACACTGATGTCTAGGGATTTTGAGAGATCGAGTTGGCGCGATTCCAAAACGAATTCCGCGGCTTGTAGTTCGTCTTTGGGCTTTACCATGGATGGGTGAACGACGTCGCCGTCGCCATTGAATGATTGTCCGAGTGCCAGCCGGCTAGCGCAAAGCTGAAGGGCCATCTTGTTAACATCCTTTTTGACATCCCCGTATGCGACTTTTGCTTCCGGAGCTCTGGGTATCTCAGGAATCCAGGGTGCGAAGTTGACTGCTGTGGTAGGTGTCGAGACAGGAACCGCAGTAAATGAAGTTTTGGGTGTGAGAGACGCCCAGAAACCTCCCTCGGCAAAGGCATTCTTGACTGAGCCTGAAGTGACGGAGAGTGGGGTGACAGGACCAGAAGGTACAATGTCCCATCGTGGTCGTGGAGTCGTTGATGACGAGATAGCGATTCGCGGGAGATGTGCTGGGCGTAGTGGGTGTGCGCCTGTAGGTGAGGTGAGTGACGACGAGTTGTAAAACAGGAGCTGGCGTCCTCTTGTTGTGATGATTGAGTGAATAGGCCGTGGAGGTGGATGCCATCCGAACACAATGACGTTATCTTCTTCCCTGGCTCGCTCGATCCGACGCACAACCTCCCTCCACTTAGCCTCCGAGAATATCTCTTTACTCCAGTAGATGACATCTTCCCAGAACTTGGCCTGCTGCTCCTCTGTGAGGCCCTTTAGTCCCCATTTCTCGTGTTTCTTCAACGCCTTGCCGGTGGCTGGCGAAACTTTCTCTTTGTTCAGCCCCTCTGAAACTTGCGCAGTCATCGTAAAAAAAATGTACTTGTGGCAAGGTTGCGGAGTTGCGATCGTGGTTGATGTGCAGACAATTCCAGAAATAGGCAATGGCTAACGGTTGACCGCCTTCGCGATTGACAGTTGAGAGAGCGGGCGCGGAGTCAAAGTCATAATGTTACAACTGACAATTGAGGTCGCGCAATCATTGTGGAGGCATTGGCGTGTCAGCTGTCACGCGCAAGCAACCAAATAACATGCAAACGCGTAAGTCGAAGTGAAATAGACATGGTGAAAGACAAACTGAGAGATGTGCTGGTGAATATGGGAAAAGTAACATGACTATAAGTTATATATATGGGGAATTCGTCTAAGTGATATCCAACTCCACTGATGCAAATGCGACGTCTAGTCTAAGAAAGTAAAAAGATTCGTATGTACAACGTTAAGAGCGCGGTCGGCTTCACGCTCTTCAATAACACAAGATATGTTGATCTCGCTGGCACCTATATTGGATTAGCGAATGGTTTTGATCGGTCAGAACGGAGAATTCCATACCTTGCGAGATCATTTCAATGTTGATGTTGTTATCACCCAACACGCTGAAGAACTTGCCGGAAATACCGATCATGTTCTTCAACTGCTTGCCCACCAAGCTCACGATGGCCATGTCAGGGACAATGTCAATCGTACCGAGCGTACCAAGATCATTTACAGCACCCTGGAGGTCCTTGGACTGGATCTTGTATTCGTCTTCTCCTCCACCGCTAAGAAGGGCAGATTCGGAGTGCAGGGCCATGGATACGTGGACCTCGGACGAGGAAATGAGATCGACGGAGAGGTGCCACTTGTCGAGGATGCTGAATATGTTCATCAAGAAGCCATGGGCGCGGGTGCGCTTGTTGCTGTGAACGTTAAGCACAACAATGTTGTGCTTAATGGTTACGGCGGTGGGGCGCTTGGGTCCTTCAGGCTGAGTAAGCAGACTGGAAGACCGGGTGCGGAAGAGACCCGTGTCCTTTAGAGGCGTGCGCTCATCGAGTTTGACCATGTTGTCCGGAAAGATGATGGTTCCGGCATTGCGCGGGTTCATGACGTTCTTGATGCGGATGGGGATGCGGGCGCGAATAACTTGCTCCATAGTGAAGGGGTGGATGACCTCGGATCCGTAGAATGTCAATTCGGCAGCCTCGGAGGGTGTGACGGTAGGGAGCAAGGCAGCGGTCGGCACCTTGCGCGGGTCGGCCGTGAAGATGCCATCCACTTCCTTCCAGACCTGAAGTTCTTTCGCCTTGGTACCAACGGCGACCAGAGCAGCGCAGAGATCGGTGTATCCACGCCCGATAGAGTTGAGCAGGCCGCCGGGCACGTTGCCAAAGTAGCCCGTGATGACGGGAACCTTGTCGCCGCATGCTTCGACCTCTTTGGCAAAGTCGTCAGCCAGATCCTTGTAGAACCTCTCCTGCAAGCCTCCCTTGACGGGCGTGTAGGGCTTGACAACATCGCTGAGGTCGACAAGCTGAGCCGGAGTGCCGCGGTCGTTCAGAATGGCGGCCATGTAGCGACAGCTCAACTTCTCACCCTTGCTGATGATCTTGTCCTCGGCGCGGCTAGTGACCTCCTCCAGGTGCTGGGCCGATTCTAAGATCTTGACCAAGCTCCTGCACTCGGCATTGACCTCGTCGGTGTAAGAAGCCAGGATTTCCGGGCTCTTCAGGATATCCTTGCCTGCCTGTATGTGGTCGGTACGGATAGCTTCGACAATCTCGTCATAGCCGCGGTGATTAGGCTTCTCCGCAGCGCGAGCGGCACGGAGGAGGCGGTTGGTGGTTCCTTCAAGCTTCGTGTTGCTGCTGCGGGCCGAGCAGACAATGGCGGCGCGATTTGTCTGGAGACCAGCTCTGTGAGTGGTTAGTTGGTACCTTCTATTCAGCCAGTATGCAGTGAAATGGGAGCCATACTCGACAATGCCCGCTATGTTCTGCGCAAACTTGCCGACGCTCGTACCGCCGAACTTGAGCACCACCCATCCTCCGGGCAGGTGCTTCTCTTCCGTGTGAGCTATCCGCTCCGACTGGTGCGTGTGGCCGTTTGTGTATGTCGACATGGTGGAGTTTGCTCTGCACGTCGTCCCCAGGCAATTGCTTTCGGAAAATCTCTTGGTGTCGAGTGTACAGAGAATGTGGTTTTGCGACCGTCCTTGTAGGGGAATGACGTGTGTTGAGGAAAGTATGGAGTTGTGAAGTGTGAGGGAATTCTCAACGACTTTAGTGGGGCCCTGAGTCAAACCGACCATGATTCCGCCCGCAATCGGCTGCAGATGCTGCCAAGCAGGCTAAGTAGGCCAAGCAGGCTAAGTAGGCTAAGTAGGCTAAGTAGGCTAAGGAACGCCACGCCACCAGCAGCGAAACCTCCGCAATCCTTATACACGCTGCGCATCGGCCAGAAGAAAATTTCTTGGGACAGTTCGCCGCATGCCTGCCACGCCTGGTATCCAATGGCCGCCTTGCCAGTTGCCAGCTCCGTCTTCGCCCGCTCCCTCCGCACTTCGTCATGCCAGACCCGCATCACGTGCGCGCCCTAAGCCTGGGGCATCTGCGACTTCACAACTATGACTTTCTCTTTCGGCTCCGACTTCTGTTCGAGGAGCCCCATGTCACCAGTCAAGAACCGCATCCTCACCATCGAGAACCCCAGATTGCCCTCTGTGATCCGCAGCTGCCTTTCGTGGACGGCAGACCCCTTTTCGAGAGCACCAGTTGACGCCTTTCGTCTGTGGCACTTGACAGCGAATCGTGACACCTTGGCCTGTCATTGCCGATAATTGACACATCCTCTCCACTTTCGCCATCTCCGAGAAACTTGCGGCCATCCAGGACACGCACTCGTTGTAAGAGTCGCACAACCATCTTTCGTGCCCGACGTGGCCTCTCAACGGAACTCGCAGTTCTCTGGGGGGTTGCTGAGGAACTTAGTAGAAGAACTAGAACGGTAGCCAGCGTCGCGTATTCTCTGGCATCCGAGACTGGTTACAAGCGCCATGGTCTGGAGACTTATCTACGGATAGCTGCATTGATCATCGCAAAGCCATGCACAGATCCGACCGCTATTGCTCGCACAAGATACTATCTCTTATCAAGTCTCGCACTTGTAACAGCGACAGCTCAAGATCCTGCGTTCCCTGGCAGATCATTTACCAAGTGTTGCTGTTAGCTGGTCTTCACTGAGCCGCTCACTGACTTGATTGATGTTGTGAAGCGTACTGGTCCCCAATAGAATCCAGCAGCTCCAACCCACCCATCGGACTAGTGCGCCATAAGTCACGTCTCGTGTCCAAACGATCAAGCAGATGATATGACCAATGCCTGTTTTTGAACTTAAACAGCTCGTCAAGGTGCCCCGCCATACAGAGACACCGTTTTGGCCCTCACGACGGACCGAAGCAAGAAGTGACCGCAATTACTCTTCCAACCTACCTCTGCTCGCGGTTTCAATACAAACAAACCGCTCTAATCTCTCCTTGTTGCGTATACTACTCTGTTTGACTGCTTTTTCATGAGTCCTGCCTTCGCGCACAGATTTCTGAGTTCCGCATTGCGTTTCTTTAGTATACTCCTTGGCTGTAGCCATGGACGGAGTTGCTGCGGCTGGCCTGGAATCCAGGATGGGAAAGTGGTCATTCACGTATGCAGTGTGCCCTCACGAGGTCAGAATTCATTGAAAATTTAGAACCATGGAAGACCTTGACAGCTTACAGAGAATCCCTCTATACAGTCGCTGAAAGCTCGGGCAGCACACGAAAGAAGGCCTACAATACTTGGACTACTCTTGCATCCGGCATCATCTACGGACAAAACTTCGCACTATATTGAAGGCCATCGATATTACCGACTTCCCATCTGACTACGCGTCGATATTGCAACCTCGACATCACCCAGCCAAAGCACGGGTACTCCGGATATTGAACCAGCTTCGGCGGCATCACGAAGCCTCAGCACTGGAGTTAAATCGGGTATAGACATATACAGATTTCCCTATCGAGGAGATTTCTATTTCATCTACATTGAAGAAATACGAAGTCTTGTGTCGCAGCAATGCAAGTACATGAGAGATTGCACTCGAGCACTCCCTAGCGAAAGTGTGCAGAATATCGCAAAACAGGCAGAAGCAAAAAAAATAGTGCTCTCATTTACAATCGCCGCCTGCGTTTCCCGCCATCCCACTCAGTCCAAATGTCCTGTAATTAGCGTCGCATGGAACAGGTGTTCAGTCGCTTGCGTGTGTGCTGATCTTCCGTAGTGCATCTCGCGAGTCTCTATTGGTACGCCGGTAGTCTAGCAAATCTGGCAAAGATGTATACTGTACATCAACGTGGTATTCGCGACTTCCGGTTCGTGTCCTCTTGCTATGCTCAATGTGACGGATAACTGTTTCTATCTAGTCGTTGACGTCATCACACACAACGCTAAGCTGCATTAAGCGCACTACGAAACACTTCTGAAGCCGAACACCACGGCTGCTAAGTTCGCGATGTATCTTTGCATGTGTGGAATTCTGACACCAAATTTCCTTCGTGCGTGATTAAAATTATCCCTGTAGTTGGAGGACACATTCAAAGAAGGAGAAACGTCAAGTCGTTGATTGCCCACCATGAACTACTTATCAAGTACACACACATCCTTCATCCCCAGGCAGCCACCCAACCTCCTAACAACCCCACAGGTCTCGTCGACTCCGACGCAGTAATAAACCCCCTCCTCGACAATGGCTACCTCCCGCATGCCGTAATTCGCGTCGGAATCCGGCGGCAACTCGCCGACCGCCTGTCCTCTATCGCAACCACGTCGTTGGAAGCCGGGTACCAGTCCAAAATGAACTACGTCAAGCTACTCCGGGAACGGCCTATTGCTATTGAGACGACGACGGCTAACGATCAGCATTACGAGGTGGGGACGAGTGTACTGAAAGGCATGTTGGGCCCGCGCATGAAGTATTCGAGTTGTTTGTATGAGAAGGGTGGAGAGACGCTGGCGCAGGCTGAGGTGGCGATGATGAGGCTGTATGTTAAACGGGCGGAGTTGAGGGACGGGATGAGTATCTTAGATTTGGGGTGAGTTTTTTTCGTCTTTTCTTCTGTTTATCGTTGTTCGAATGTCGTGATCAAGGTGCTACGTCACGTGCATCAGAATTAGCAACTCTCCGATGAAAGACAGTTTTTCTTTTCTTTTTTCGCTCAGAGATACAATACTAATAACGAAATAGATGCGGCTGGGGTTCAGCATCCCTCTACATGGCCGAAATCTTTCCCAACTCTCAAATCACCGCGTTTTCCAACTCGCGCACGCAAAAAGAATACATCGATGGCGTCGCAGCGGAAAAAGGCTTCAAGAACCTGACTGTCATTACCGGCGACGTAGTCGACTACGAGTTCCTGCCGTCAGCATACGACCGCGTCATTTCTATCGAGCTCTTCGAGCACATGAAAAACTACCAGCTCCTTCTCCGCAAAGTCGGTACCGCGCTTAAGCCAGGCGGCAAACTCTTCGTGCACATCTTCGCGCATTGCACCACGCCGTATGACTTTGAGGGCGGATGGATGACGGAGCATTTCTTCACGGGCGGTACGATGCCTTCTGCGGATTTACTGCTGTTCTTCCAGGACGATCTGAGGGTCAAGCAGCAGTGGTGGGTATCTGGCATGCATTACTCCAAGACGTGCGAGGATTGGCTTGTTACTATGCTGAAGAATAAGGAGAGTATTTGGAAAGGACTGGTCGAGACGTATGGTGAGGAAGGCGCGTTAACGTGGTGGAATAGGTGGCAAGTTTTCTATTTGGCTTGCTCTGAGTTGTTTAGGTGGGATGGGGGTGATACTTGGGGCGTGAGTCACTATCTATTTGAGAAGCCGGCCACGTAGAGTGGGAAGCTGAGGGAATTCAATCGGGGGAGCGCAGAACTGCGTACAATATATGTGCTTCAAATCATACAAAAGATCCAAGCTTCTGCATATCAGATCACTGTTCTTTGGAGTTTGCAAGAGAATATGATGGACACGCATGTGACGCACTTGCTTTGGTCGTTGTCCTAATTTTCTTGGCACTGGTTCGCGCTGGATATCGGAGCCCTGGGTGCCAGTCTTTCTGGCCGAGATACTCTTGGTATGTACAATTGGCGGATTCCGAGTGCCTGTTCTGTCATATGTCCGCCATATATTCCGCCACTCAATGCTCTCGCCCATCGCTCAGTGTTCCCATGGGTGCTTCCAGCCCAGAAGCGCGGGGCCGTCCTTCTTCGCGCGGTACATCAACTGCCTTTGTCAGCCCTTCCCCCATCCATGTGGGGAGCTTCCACCTACGAAAAACCACATTGAGGCGCCGAGGCCGGTCGCCATGAATCGGTATAGCGGTCGGACTGGGTGAATGTGGATGGGGTGGTTTGGGTGCGGCGCATATTTGGGCGGACCCATGCGGGCGAATGTGGGTTGCATGATGTGAATCGAGCCTAGAGAGTCGTCAATCTCTATGACAGCTTATGGTCGTATGCCACAGTCTGTACCTGCGATATCTGGGGTGCAATGGCTCGTTGACGTCGTGAGTGAGTGAGGTGTGGTTAAGGTCCGATGGAGGCTACGTTAGCGTTGCGTTGCCAAGATTGTGGCATCAATCGTCTATCGCGTCGTCTGTTCCTTCACTCGCGACAATACCATCGTCTTTGTCATGCTTGCACAATAGCTGCCGCTTCAAGTCCTCCGATCTGTGGAAGCGCCCATCATCGCGACCGGATACCCTTCGTCGTATTACTACACCACACTCGATAGATCGCGCGAATTTCTGCAGGCATTTGCTCCGCGGACCGCTTAGCACCGAGTCCGAAACGTACCTCCGAACCGTCACTCAGGGGATATCGCCAACTTTACCGCCGATATGGCGACTCTGGCGGGTGCAGCGCCGTCACATACCCTGCAACGCCGGTTCAAAGGATGCAGCAAGATCGGCGAGTACGAAATGATGCAGAAGCTGGGAGAGGGTACTTTTGGTGAAGTCCACAAAGCGCGTCAACGATCGACAGGCAGCGTCTATGCGCTGAAGAAGATCTTGATGCACAACGAGAAAGATGGCTTCCCCATCACGGCGCTGCGAGAAATCAAGCTGCTTAAGATGCTGTCGCATGAGAATGTATTGAAACTCGAGGAAATGGCAGTCGAACGACCCAAAACCGAGGGCAGGAAACGCGCGATACTGTACATGGTCACGCCGTATATGGACCACGATCTCTCGGGTCTTCTCGACAACCCTGAAGTCAGATTCCAGGAATCGCAGATCAAGTGTTACATGCTCCAGCTGTTCAAGGGTCTGGCCTACCTCCACGACAACCACATCCTACATCGAGATATGAAAGCAGCCAACCTTCTCATTAACAACCGCGGGCGACTCCAAATAGCCGATTTTGGTCTCGCGAGACACTACGACGAAGCAGTACCGCGACGCGGCAGGGGTAACGGCGAGGCGAAACGCGAGTACACTACACTGGTTGTCACGAGATGGTACCGACCGCCAGAGTTACTATTGCAGCTCAGGAAATACACGCCGGCTATCGACATGTGGGGCGCAGGCTGTGTCTTTGGCGAGATGTTCAAGCGCAAACCTATCCTTGCAGGCCAGAGCGACATACATCAAGCGCAAATTATATTCGAGTTGGTTGGCTCCCCGAATGATGTCAGCATGCCAGGTTGGAGTGAATTACCGGGAGCTGAGCCTGTTCGCAACTTTGGGCCCAGTACTGGCAACATTGCGCAAAGGTTCCGCGAACTCTCTGCTCTAGGATTGTCGCTTATCAAAGATCTCATGAAGCTTGACTGGCGGAAACGTATCAATGCTATCGACGCTATCGACCATCCCTACTTCCGAGAGACCCCATTACCCATGCGCGAAGAAGATATCCCCCATTTCGCCGACTCGCACGAACTGGATCGACGGAACGCACGCGGCCAGAAACAAGCGCTTCCCCCAGCACCACAAGGCGGCACTGTCGGTGGAGGGCCAAACGGCGAGTGGACGGGCCAAGGCCCACCACCACAATCTTGGCAGAACGGCGACCGAAGATACGGCGGGCCACAAGATCGAGGGCCACCAGGTGTCGACCGCGGCCCCAGAGGAGGCTACGACCGGCGTCCCTACGAACACCGGCCCCCACCCCCACCAGGAGAGCGACGACCAAACTGGGGCGGAGGCGCAGATCGCGGACACAACGGCCTCCCAGCACCACCCGCAGACGGCCGCCACCCTCTCCCACCCGTCCCACGCTACGGCCCCGATGGCGCAGACCGCCGCAGAGGCGCACCCCCAGCCGGTGACACCTACATTCCCAGTTACGGCGCCGACGGGCCCCGCCGCTCCCGCGAACCAGACGACCGAACTCGCGGCGGCTCCCGCGACTCTGGCAACTCGCGCGAAGGCTACACCGACGACCGCTCCGATCGCAACCGCGGCGCGTATCGCGACCGTGGTCCTAACCATAACAACCCCCGGAATAATACTGCGCAGGAAAGGAGAGATGGCCGTACGCGCTCGCGTAGTCCGGATCGGAGAGACAGTAGAGGGAGAGATGCTTCTGATATCTATAGGAGGAGATGACGTTGTGCTGTGGTACCGGTCTACATGACTTTGTCTTTTTCAACAAGATGGCTAGCGGGAGGAAGATAGTGCCGACTTGGCCTGTGATGGACTTGACTCGGGCCGTTTCGAAGGGAAGGTGGTGGTGGGGGCCAGGATTTGTACTTGTATGCAACAAATATTGGCGTTAGCGTGGTGGATGGGGGACAAGCATATATCACACATTGGGATGCGGGGCAAGTTTTCCTCCCCTTCTTTTTTTCCCTTGTTTCTATCATGAGGGATGTGTATGGGCGTATGGAGGAGTGGATGGAAACTTTTCATAAAAACAGCATCTTCTCTGGCGTTTTCTCTTTCTCTGTATTCTTTCTTTGCGATTTGCCTACTACTCTTGCCCATTTGCATCGTCGACGGTGGTGAGAGTATTCTTCTTCCCTGCTTGCCTGCTGCGGCCACTGAGCAGAAAAGAAGGTAGGGGAAGAAGGAGAGAGAGAGAGAGAGAGAGAGAAGAGGGACTTTTTTCTTTATTGATATCAGTATACCAGTCAGATGTCAGAAGCACAAGAGCACAAAAAAGACCGAATGAATATAGTAAAATACTCTTTGTTCATTCGTATGTATCCCAAGAATACAAGTGAATATCCAACTCGGCCAGTACACAAGACTTTTCTGCCCTCGCCCTCAGTTCAAAGCCATCATCCTTTCTCCTCTTCACCCCTCCTCTTCTCTCCCCAACACTTTCCCACTCACTCAGGATCCCAATCCGGACGACAAACACACCCCTCACCCCGAACATGCATAACCCCCGTGCGACTCGCCTCAACCAACCACTCCACCCACTCAATCTCATGCTGCACAATCGTCGCATGCTCGCCCGTATCGATCCTGTCTTGTTTGATCCGGAGGAGGAAAGAGCGGAGTTTGGTTGCGCACGTGGACAGGGGGTTGGATCCACTATCTTGTTGCCGCTCTTGTTGCCTTTGAAGCTGCTGTTTTTGGTGGGTTTGGTGGTGTAGGTGTAGATGCTGTTGTTGCGCATACATCATGCGCTCCAAGCGCGTCAAAAGCTGCGCTTGAATCTCACTCGATTCTTCAAACTTTTCAATCAACGATTTAGCGCGCAGTTTAAGACGCAGCGTGTCTTCGCGCGTTGCGCGGGTACATGGCAGGATTCGTTGGGGCCGCGCGACATGGAAGGATCCTACGTCGCGGAGCACGACCAAGTCGTTGAACGACTGGTCTTCAATGGTTGTTGTGGAGTCTCTGGATGTTGGACGGGAGGAGGCGCCCCTTCGTTCTTGTCCTCGTTCTGTTCCATCCCAGTTCAGATAAGGATTCGGTGGCGACGAAGAGCCAACTTGCAGCTGCGGTGATTGAGATTCTTCTGAGGGCTCCCATTCACACTCCGTATCCGGGTAGTCGTCGGAATCGTACATGAATGTTTCAGAGTAGCTGAACCCGTAGCCTTCCCTTTGCTTCCTCGGTTTGGCGAGTTGCGGGGCTTGCGAGATGGATTCCGAGTGTCGCCTCGGTTCTTGAAGTGCTGGGGGTTTGGATTGGGAGGGGTTAGCGGAGACGGAGCGGGTGGCGCCGTTGCTCATGGATAGGCTGGAGAAACTTTGGGTAAAGGTTTCGTCGCGGCCTCGTCGGCTTGGGGGGTCATCAGGTGCCGCTGTGAAGGAAAATCTCAATTCAATATTTGGTGGCTTTGGTGCTGAGTAGTCTGGTTGCTGCTGTTGTCTTGGTGTTGGTCGCTTCACGGCCTGTGATTGAACGGCGGGCGCCATGTTCTTCGCCCATGCTGCTTGGAAAGCATCATCGTTCCTCTTCTATAAACAGGTTAGATTCGCGTATCGAAAACAAAAAGTGAGGCTTCACTTACTGGTCCCCGCCATCGAGTTGGTCGCTTGGGTTTTCCAACCATAGCCCGTCGTTCTTGCAGTTTAGCGGCTTCCTTGGATGCTGGAACTGGTAAAGGGTCGAGACTTCGGCGTGTGCTCAGTCGTCGTCTGGATGGACCATCTCCTCTCTGATTCTCTTCAGCTGTGTTCCGTGTCTGTTTCTTCCGGATCACCTACAGTGACAGGCATGTTGAAATGCTGGAATGTAGTGGTGTTGTTAGGATGTAGTGGGCAAATCGTTTTCAGACGCGCGTGGCAGTGATGCAAATCTTGAATTTTCCCAGTCGAGTGAAATGTCGGTAGTTGAATTCAATAGTTATTTGTTGATGTCGTGTCTGGGGTATATCTATGCTACGTCAGTACGAGGCGCGTGAGGGTCGCGCGTAGGCTTGACTAGCGCGGTTAGCGCAAAACACGACTCTCATCCTATCACCGCGGTGATTCTCGGTATTGTGATACACCCATGCCCCGCCAAGTTTTGGTCTGTTTACGACTGGGATGCTCGAGCTGCGGGGAGTTCGTGGTCGCGCTGCTATCGCGACAATCAAATGGTATCATTTCAAGTACTTCGTCACTTTTGCTTTGTATCAACACAGCCTAGCTCATCTCTTTCCATTCTCCAGAAGCTCCACCCCAGTTCTCACAACACCAATTGCTGCACCTGTTTGTATAGTCTCACTTCCACCTCCACTCAGTCTGTATTCGATATCCGCCAAGCCCGACATCCAGGTCACCATGACTTGCGACGGAACATCGTTTGTGACCAGGTCTTCACTGACGGCTGTTAGAATATCCGCCAGCGCCAGACCTTTCATTATCTTCAAGTTATTGACGGTTCTTAGACATTCCGTCATGTCATTCTTTGAGAGCAGCGTCTCAATAATGTACTTGATGTCGGACGGATGCGGGGCTGCTATGCAGTCGTAGATGGTAGTCTGGGTGATTTGATCGCGCACGATGGAACTTGGGTCTACTGGCGGCTTGCCCGATGGCTGGAGCGGCGTGCTCGAGGCGTGACAGGCCTGTAGTACGTTAAGCGATCGTCTCATGTCTCCCTTGCTCAAGACGACGAGCGAATCGGTGGCATCTTGTGTGATGTTGACCTTTTCCTCCTCAATGACCTTGTCGACCAAATTTCTTATGTCTCGGTTTTTGAGAGGCGAAAACCGAAACCTCGTACAACGCGAGAGTAGAGCGGGCGAGAGCTTGTGCGTATAGTTTGCGATGATGCAGAAACGTGTGTTGGCCGTGTACTTTTCCATGATTCGTCGCAGGGCCATCTGGGCAGTCGCAGTCATAGCATCCGCCTCGTCGAGGATGATGAGCTTGAAAGTCGCAAGCGACGAGTCTCCTGGTTTGGGCGCAGCCGCGAAGATCTGCTTGGTGCTACTGAACGTCTTGATCTGCTCTCGGACTACATCGATACCTCTGTCGTCTGATGCATTCAGCTCCAAGACCATCTGCCGCATGTTTTTGCTTCCGTATATGCGTCGTGCGAGTGCGAGGACGGTCGACGTCTTTCCAGTTCCTGGCGGGCCGTAGAGCAGAAGATGGGGTAGTCGCTGGACTTGTCAGTAGGGAAACATGCGGGCAGGTCGAGTGGCATACATTCGAGTCGACGAATTTGTTGATAGTCGCTATTATGTCTTGGTGACCTTCTACATCGTCCAGAGAGTTTGGTCTGTATTTCTCAACCCTATGAAACGTTCAACACCTGTAGAGACAGACATGTAGCAGCCTAGCACGTACCATGGCAAAGAGTCTTCGGCCTCTACAGGCAGGTTGGCGGCACTTCGCTTGCCCTTCTTCTGATCTCCGCCAAAGCTGATGGGGTTATCCACAGCGGGCGCATCGACGTCCATTTCATCTTCGATATCGGACATGGCAAAGGCTTGGACTTGAGTACAACGTCAAGATAGTTCCGGTAGCTTCAAGTCGGATTGAGGCAGTAAACACCGGAATCTTGCCATGTGTCGGCTGCTGGTCAGAAAGTTGGGCGAGACGCGCCGCGTGCAGAGACGCGTTGATGGGCGGTGGCTTAGTCACCCCGCCCTCTCAGCCCTAACTTACAGTACGAGCACGCCTCAGCAAGCCGTCCAGCGGAGCTACGCCGTCACCTCCGCCGAGCTCTACGCACGTCACCCAACACCACACCACATTTGCAGGCAAGCACATTTCAAGATGCCTGTAAGTTCTTGGATCCCCCCTACCGATTGAGACGGTTGGGCAGATAGTCTCGTGGAATATGTATTGCTCACACCCCATCAGGCCTACCACTCCGTCTTCCTCGATGAGCCCAACCAACAATTGATTGGTACGGCCGCATAGCCCTACCTAGCCGAGTACGTATTGACTGACCAATGTGCCAGGAAACTTTGCGCTCCTTCCCCTCCGAACACGCACTCGCGGCCCCGCCGTTCAACTGCCTGCCCTGCCCGCCGATGTCACGGAGCTCACCATCGATGCGTCGCACGAATCCTACGACCCTCTAGACGAGGTCCTGGCCCTCTTCCGTGCCAACACATTCTTCCGCAATTTCGAGATCAAGGGGCCAGCTGATCGCGTGCTCATCTATGGCATTCTGTACGTGAGCGAGGTACTGAGCAAGATCAAGCCGGGTATGGGCCGGAGAGAGGCTGAGAAGGTGTGTGGATCTAGAATTGACACGAGCAGGGCGAAGGTCAGAAGCTAACCGCGTGGAACAGGCTGTCATGAACATTGCTCTGGACACCAACTTTGCCATCCCCGGTGACGCAGGATTCCCACTAAACCAGGCTTTCGAAGCACCTTCGGACAGGAACGCCGCCGAAGTGCTGCGACAGTACATTATGCAGATGCGACAAGAGCTGGCGACACGGTTGCTGAACAGAGTATATGCAGATGAGACCAACGCTCCCAGCAAGTGGTGGCTAAGCTATACTAAGAGGAAGTTCATGGGCAAGGCTTTGTAGATGGCACGACATAGTTGCAGCATAGCTTTGAGGATGCCCGCCACTGCCAGACATCTAAGATTACGGCATCATTGATGTGTTGGCCAAGTACCCAAGTTATGGTTTTCTGTTGCGTCCATCCATCTGAATGACTCCATGTTTCTTCGTCTATGCCCTTTCACTTGTCTCTGATGTCACATCCCTATGGGCTCTGCACGTTTGCTCAGGCAGGCGCAAACGGACTCTGATTTGTCTCATCGCTCGCCACTTTTTCAATGGTTACACGGCAAAAACCCTCCGCTTTCTACAGCTCAATCGCTTCAACATTTCCACTGCTGCAGCACTATTCTCCGAGCATATAACGAAGCATGGATTGGATCTCTTCGCTCATGAGCCGCGGCCCGGCAGTCGCGGCGGTGCCGTCATTGACCCCACAGCGTAAGTCCTGCCTACTGTCATTGCGCAACGTGCAGAAAAGTTGACATGGCGAAGATGACCCTGAGCATACTGACTACTCAGTGCCTACGCTATTCGGAAACGACCTCTCACCCTGCGGCCTAATGTCCCAAATCGCCTATGAGAAGGTTGTCCGGCGCCTGCGAAAGATGTGGCTCCAGCGCGCAAACACACATCCCATCAACATCCTCGTCCTCGGCATATGCCAGTGGATTCTAGACGATTACAAGGCTGAACAAGACGAATCGCCGCCTGGAAGGCGCAAGCCCTGGCGACACGAGGAAGACTTCAAGTACGAACTTTGCTGGGCAAAGTACTTTGTTCGCGAGCCAGAGGCTCTGGAGCGTCGGAGTGGTATCACGGAGGAGCTTGAGAAGCAGGGGTTTGTGGAGATTCTGTACCCCGTGCCGAAGGAGTTGCATATCTACGTGGGGAAGAATAATCCGAACAAGAAGGCGGTGTTGGAAATGTGGAAGGTATGGCAGAGGAAGAATAGGGGTTATGCGTTGGCGAGTAATGTGCACGAGGGCGTTGATGCGATGGACCCTTCCAACAAGGAGGACTTGAGGGATAGCGAAGGATTAGACAAGCTTGCCTACATCGCGGAATAGGAACCGTCTCCCATGACTGAAGCCCCGTAAAGTGGCGTACAGAGCCGACTAGACACATCATTTGAGTTGTGTATCTGGACCGCGCGGTCATTCTTCAGCACATGGCTGGGGTAGAAATGTAGGCTTTTCTCTCAGCACACAAGTATTTTTAGTCAATATTGATGTTTCCAAGTCTCACGAATATCAAATGTCTTCGTCATCGTCCGATTAGCAATTTGTAACGGCCTCAACTGCACTCTCATGCTTAGACGCAGATGTCTAGTGAAAACAATACGAATTAGTCTGAGTTCTCGACACATTTTTATTATAGGAACTGTGTGGTTTCCAGTCATTTTCACTCTGAGAGGCGACATGGAAGATGGGTAGGGAGGAGCCTAGGTTGGAGAGATATCTACGGCTATGGGCAGTGTTGGTGGGCTTGTTGAGAGCGACACTGTGTTACTGTTCGACTAGATGGCTGCATTACTTCTAGCTCTTCAAGATGCCTCTTAATATTCGCTGCGATGTTGCAATCTTTTTTTTCTGGCTTCACAATTACAGGAGAAGTGAGGGTGAGAGCAGGGCAAGAGCAAGGCCCTACCTCTGTCGCAGAACAGCAGACTCACCTTCACTACAGTTCCAGTATCTCTACCCCGCTTCTGCTAGGGGTATAAAGCTTTGCCCTCCTCGCAACCTTTCCTCCAACTCCCCACAAGCTCCCTAGTCCGCTCTCTGTTCAACCTATCTTCGTCCTGCACCACTTGCATCGCAGTGTGCACCTGGACCGCCCCCAACAACATCACATACAGGAGTATGTCGTACCTATGAATGTCATGTCGCTCGTACTAACTGCTTTTATAGATAATCGTCGTCCGTCAAGATGCCTACTAGGTGGACTGCCGAGCTGGACGCCATCGTAATTACACCCAGATCACCTTCAAGTTGACCATTCCATGCGCATTGTCACAGCAACTGACCAAAGTTCCAGCTCCTCCATGGTGTCTTCGAAGAGTGTAACATCAGTTTCACCAAAGCCATGTGCACAAAGATCGCCCAGCGCGTCACCGATGCCGGCATGCGTTCGTACACCACCGTCCCCTCCTATCATCCAATGCTAACAAGCCCCTCCCTCCCCGTACAGCCTGCACCGCCAAGGCCGTCGAAGGCCGCTTGTATTCCTGGAAAAAGAAGAACACGTCTGGCAACACCAACCTCAACTCCGCCACCAGCACGCCCACCAAGTCTGCCCCTGCTACTCCCATTAAGACACCTCGTTCCCGAGCCAAAGCCACCCCACGCGCTAAGAAAATCTTGGTCGAGTCTGGTAATGGTCCTGAGGGCCTTGTTGATGATGCTGAAATGCCCTTGTCCCCCACCGCAGCTTGTAGCAAGCGAGCCTTAAATGGTACGAAGAAGGCTAGGTACACGGAGGCGGAATCTGACGGCAATGATGTTAATAATGAGTATATTCCCAAGAGTAAGAGGGTCAAGCAGGAGTCCGTTGGCGATAAGGAAGAGTTCATCGAGCCAGTGGTTGAGGACGAGGTCTGAGGACCATATCATCTGGCCAATATCGGCGTACACGGAGTGGGAGGAAGTAATTTCGCATACGCGAAAACCTTCTGGCTTCATCTCCAAGATGTGTTCCTTAGGTATTGGAAGTGTGCCATATTCATTTGCATGCCCAGATTCCGGCCACTGCTTTCTCCAGTCTGGCTGTCTCAGAGTCAGTAGGATATGACAAGTTTGGCATTCATAACAAGTCTGTGGTTTAGCCTTGCGTGCATGTGATATGAGATGAGGGACCCAATCAAAGAAGCTTTGAACAATCACCTAATGTAATGATTTTCTAACATGGTGTACCCCACTAAATCATTTACAAGCCTCTCATACCTCTTGCGTATTCAGTTTCGTGCCCTTCAACAGTCTCACCCTCCAACGCGAAGAGTAATCCGAATTTTCATCTATTAGTTACACCACAGCATAGCGCACAAATGTGAAAATATAAGGCCAAGTACAGATTATTAGGGATCCGATGAATAGGAGTAGGAGGGGGGCATAGTATATGCATATTGCACTACAATCTCTAGCGCGGCAGAGAGCATGTGCCAGCCTCCACTTTTATAAGCAAAAGCGCTCATTCTGTAGACCTTGCATTAGAGAGCTTACCTATGACATTGCTCCATCATGCTCATATCGGAGACAAGGTTGCTACACCATCCGCATTTGGGACGTGTCTTTACGTGAGAGGGCATCGAAGCCGCCAAGTCCCGCTTGACTTTCGCGCTCATTGTACAGCGCCGAGGTTTTGCATCTTCGCCCTATACCTTCAACGATCTCACTGTCGCATAGATTGAGTCCTTAAACCACTGAGGTCCAGTCCATCAAACTCGTCAGCTCCTCCATCTCTTTGGAACAACCGCCCCAGCCACTTCCCACTACCTACTATATTCCTCATGTCTTCTCCGTCTCTTTCCACGTCTCCACCCGCCGCCACATCCTCTAGATGTGCTTTGAATCTAGGATATACCTTGATGATGGCGGATCCCCCAGAAGCCCAAATGACACAGCACCACTGCATCTCATCCCACGCCTGTGTGCTCCCCGCAAAATCAGCTATAGCGACCCATACACTGCTCTTTTTTCTTTCACCTAGAGCCTCGTCTTCCAACACTTTTTTGCCCGCATCTTCGATCGGTGTGATAGTAGAGGGCGGGATAAGCCACGTATTGTAAATGTCTTCAATCCCTATCTCTACGGCGCGACCGACGAGAAAGTGCTCGGGTTGAGGACTGAAGATTGATTTGGCCGTGGATGCAGGTGTAAAAGGCCATTCGGCTCAGCGAGCTGGTATTTCGAGACTTAGAGTCGTGAAATAGTCTTCAGTGTCGTTACTATGACGGAGGAAGGAGACGTAATCAGGCGGCAGTGTGGTACCGAGACATGATCCGGCTTCCGAAATTTGAAAACTAGTGGTCGATTCACGAAACAATGCCGTAATGTGCGGTATATGATCCCTTTCTTGAGCTTCTATAATGGATTTCGTGTTGTGCTCGGCCGCTTTCAGGAGATTTTCGATAAAGAAGTGTGCTGTTGGTCGCTTGCGTCCGTTGGCGAGGCGTTCGTAGAAGGAGCTTTCGAAATCTTGTGCAAATGTTTCGAGTCTCTCACCATCAATATCGAGTAATTCCCTGATGACACCTTCTTTTAGCATTTTCCAAACATGCCGTGACCGCGTCAATGACCAGAGCTCATAGTGACCACCACCCATTCCATGGGCATATCACCTCAATAACTCACTTGCAGAATGGATATCCTGCACGGGACCCTGATTCGCTTCTCCCTGCTTGTCGTAGTCTTCTTGGGCCGATATCACAAGGTCCAGTGCGTTAAGGAGCCCACTCCTTACATCCGAGATATCAGAGACCGAACCTGCCGTTTCAAAGCTCTGAATAATGGCTTGCGCAGCATCAAGCTTCTGCTCAATCGTGGGCTCGCACTTAAGCTTATATGGGTTTGGTGGTGCCGCGCGATCTGAACCAGACAGTGTGATAGGGTAGTACTAATGCGATGCGGAATCTCTAGCCATGAGTTTCAGCTCTTCCTCGACCTCCTCTGACGTGACTGTTCGGTTATTCTTCACATTGTCACCTTTCGCTTTTGCACGCCTCTGCCTTACTGCCTCGCGCACCTTCTCCTTCTCGCCCTCCGGTCACGGCACACCGTCTTTCTTCTCGCGCACGTCCTAGAGAAGCCAAAATACTTTCAAATGACCGTACTGGTCGTGATAAAAGTCGTAGTCATTGAGCCCGCTGATCAGGCGTCCAGCAACATCTGTGTAGCCCAAGATTGCGAATTGGAGAATGAAACGATGTGTGTACATATACACAGAAGAGTTATCGCAGCCTTGCAAATACGGTTTGATGGAGGCATCAAGTGTGGCAGACATGATGAGTTACGATGAATGGAGATTCTGGCGGTGCATGGGCAGTGTGCTACATTATCGCGATCCGAGCGAGGCTGACGTCATGTATAGACTTTAGGCAACCAAGCCAAGGGAGTCACGACGACAAGGAAAGGGGGACGTCAAATTTAACGGGAATCGTATTGACCAATGTCGCAGGCAGATGCATCCAAAGCGTGTTGCGCATACAGAGGGGTGCAATGCCCCATCCTATTATCTTCTCAGGTATCGTTATTACGACTAACACAAATGGAAAAACCATTACACCTCCCTCTCCTGGATCCTGTGACGATACTTGTGCAGCGGCGTCTCATCTCCAAACACGCTTGGCGCCGGCGCCTCGTTACTACTCCTTGAACTGCCTTCAACAAACTCCTTCCTGTCATTAAAGTCTTTCCTGTCCTCATGTGTGATATGCAGATCAGTCCTGCATTGAATACCACCGAGATCGAAGCTATCGTCACTGTCAATCTTGCTAAGCCCCGGACTGCGTAGGTTGGCTGTATTGCGCTTGGACCGATTGGTGAGCTGAATGGATGATGGCTGAGCCGGAGGTGCGACCGATCGGGACCGCGAGTTGGGATCTGTAGAACTGTGGAATTCTTCGGGGTGCATATCGTTCTGAGGCTTGCCTTGAGCGAGACGTACGACGAGGGAAGCCATGGACATTTCAATGTTAAGTTTGACCATATAGACGACGGGGTGGAATTGGACGTAGACGACCTGGTTGTTGAGGAACATGAGACCAATGAGGAGGGCGTCCATGGCGATGGAGACTATCATGAGCTTTCCGTTGAAGCCCACTAACGGTGCGTACTTGACTAGGCCGTGCTGCTGCACAAGTCTGATCTTGACAGTTCGAAGGAAGTACCAATTCAATCCAGCGTCGACAATAAGGATCAAGACCTTGGAGATCTTGTCCCAAATGTTGTTGATTTTGACGAATGTGTCGCTGATGGGGGGGACGGTGTGCGACGGGATCCAAATGCAGAAGACAGCGATGTTGATCGCAGTGATGAGGACAACGGTACCCCATTTAAGTTTCCGAATCGTACTCCGGTGTTCTGCGATGAGTGCGATACGATTGATGATGATTTGCATGAGTAGTTGAATTTCCCACACCCAGAAAAACAAGATAAAGAACAGAACTGGTACGCTGCGCAGACGTATGTTAGTAGACATTTTCTCCCGGAAGTCGGAATACTTACGTCGGTCCAAGCCGGTCATTGAGGAAGAGCCACCCAATGATACCAATGATGACATTAACCAGAATTTCACCCCATATCATGTAGATGTACGCAGACCGCAATGGACTGTGGTTCCGCCGAGTCTGCTTGACGGCCTCCCATACCGTCAGAAACCCGAATCCGATCGTGAAGCCGGCAGCGAGCGCAGCAAGTTGGAAATCCTGGATGGAAGCCGACATTGTGTATAGGTGTAGGGCTGATTCCGGGGGAAGGGGAGTCTCGGTGAAATAGGTCCTAGAGGGGAAGGGTTCAGAGCCAATCTATCACTCCCGCCCCCAGTAAGGAGATATTACCATGTTCATTAGTACGTAAATTGCCGAGAAGATCGTTACTAGCAAACTGACTAGCTGTGGGGTGGTGTTGGACGAGACGGCATGCACCAGGGACCTGTCATGTTAGCGAATAGCCTAGGTAACCTCATGGCTCTCTAGTCACCAATCATCACGTACGAATACTTCTCACTAAACTTTGACGCACTTCTAGCGGCTCTCGGATAAATCTGTGGGTAGGGTCGCATGGCAAGCTTGGCTCAAACAGGGCAAAAGGCTGTGTTAGTGTGGAAGTGAGGGGTCTGCATGCTTAGCTACCGGCGTCGAGTGTGCTACCCGAAACTTTCTTGCCGGAGTCTAATGTTGAAATGAGCGACAATTGAAACTCAGAGCGAACGCCGCCCGATCGCTCTCCTCGGGTGACATTCCAACGCGATTCTATCCATGCTTTCTTTTGACCATGAGACACAGAAGCTGGATGTCCAGCGTCGTGGAGTAGTAGTTGTGATGCACATAGATAACGCAACAATTCCTCCGAAGACTGGGATGTCGTTTGCGATCTCCCCAAGGTTACATATTTCGTGCCTGTGCGGGCCTGCCGATCATCGTTGAGGCATGCACGAAATATGGTTCCACTATCCAGCCATGTTGTCGCGAGAAGTTCGCACCGCCACTTTACCAGGGACTTGCTCAAACTGGCGAGTATGGCTCCCATCGTGGTTGTCTGACTAGAAACGACGCCTTGATCTTGGCGCCGAGTGGATAGCCGTTCACGTTGTTCAACGACTGAGCAGTCGAGACAGTAGCGGCACGCGTTGTTCAACTGTGGCTTCCCCCGCAGCCCCTGACTGCAAAGGTGATCTTCGCCGAACAAGACCCGCAATACGTGACTGGGTTTGCATGCTTGCTCGAGTCAACGGTTATGTTGAGTTGTAGCGTCAAAGCGAGCTAGCCGAGCTTCCCCGAGTTAGCAGTCTACGCAATCATACGATGTCGGGTCGAAGGCCATCTCAGCTGATACGGTGATTGCATGCTTATTTTGCGGAAATAGAGAGGCATTCTTCTGTCAAGGGGTACTGGTCGTGGCGCTGTGCCCTGCTTCTGGAACACTTCACGTTCAATCGGCGTCTCTTCGCTCTCCGCAATCCGAACTGCGCGAGCGTTTGTTACGGACCAGGGCACGCTCCGAGGCCCGCCGCAGATGTGTAGCACGGTCGTATGTCAGACAGATGAGGACTAGCGCGCAGCTTGCCCAGACCTTTGCCTTTGCTTTGTCGGAGCTGATTGCGTGTTGGGAAACGCGCCAAAGCCAAGAGACTGCCCCAAGTTCATGGAGGAAAAGGCGGTATTTGACTGGAGTTGGCAGATGGGCGAGTGAAAACCACCCTACTTAGCGGAACGGCTAAGTGGGTGGCAGCACTCGACAGGAAGAAGCTGGAAGCGAGAAAATTGACCATGTGTGGAGTAAACACGAGAAACACGTACAGTATGAAATTTATCTGAATCTCACATCGACTTCGTCTCTCGCCACTCCCACTACTTGAAGTCGTCATGGCCCACTTTTGTACACGCGGAGCTCTTTTTACAGACCTCATCAATCGTTCGTGTCGATGCCAAACTCGTCCTGAACTTCGACGATTCTGACGCCTCGCTGATCAGCGATAAGTCCCATCAACCCCTGACCCACGTCTTTCAGTTCATTGTACTCGTGCAATAGCTTGATGTGTTCCTTGACAATTCTGTTGGCTGCGGACATGATGTCAGTTTTGGTGGGTTCGTCATATCCGCCATCCGCTCTGGTATCTGAAGACGCAATCTCTTCCATAAGCACCCGTATAGCCGGAAGAGCTCCTAGAGAAGCCAACAAACTATCTTTTTGTGCTTTGAGTTCTGTGAAGGTAATTTCTTGAGGGGTTTTTGGTGGGGACATGCGCGCGGGAGTCGGCGAAGCTCCCGTAGTAGATTGGTGCTGGGCGTCCAAAGTGGGTATAAGGACCGTAGAATTAGCATCAAGACCAGAGCCCGTAGTTTCCCTCGGCTGTGATGCGTCTTCCCCTACACCTCGGCCTTCGGAATTCTCTCGTGAAGTCTGATCTGGTGGTGTGAGAGGGCTCGCTTCCTGGACGTTCGCCGCTGGCCCTTGTAGGGCAGTGTTTGACCAGCAATCACCGGCACTCATCTGCGACGTTTGAATTAGGCTCTGTATGCCCTGGGCTTCACCACGCTTAGGGTCTGGATAATCTTCCCTAATCTCTAACAAAGAGCCTGGACTCGATGCTGCAATGCCTGCGGTAGTTAAATTCGAGGAGTTCGCCTTTGCCGTATGCACACTCGTAGTGTCTGGTTTGCTTGCTGGCATAGTCGGAAATTTGTGCACCTAATTTTTGTGAGTGAGAGGACCAGAGGATAAAGCTGGCCTTGAACAAACTGCAATTTCGCTTGTGTGAAGGGCGCCCGAATCCTCCATTGCAGGCTGGTCGCTCTCCTGCGATATAGCTTGTGATGAACGGCCACTCATGACACATTCCTGTCTTGCAAATGTTTGTCCGCTATGGACTTGTGGATCAAAGTGGGAGGTCGATGGCTCGCACTTGTCGACGCTTGCAGCTCTGCAATGCGGATACATTGCCGTCGGCCCCTCGCTTTCCTGCTGATCGACTGTCTCATCCATGGCCATTCGCTGATTCTCGGGACATCTGGTAGTGTACTCGGCGTCAAGTAGCGGTCCGGGCATGAACAGCGGTTCCTGACAATCGCTTGCCTGATAGTTTGACGCACGTGCAATTGTGGGTTCACCTGTTCTGGCACTGTTACTGGCGAATGCACGGTGAGCATCTTGCAGTGCGGAATTGCAGTTTCTGGAACTGCCACCGGCGTCTGGCTGTTTGCCGAACTGCGCTTCTTCTGTTGATGACTTGGGAAGCGCCGCCCCGTTATCCTCATTTGGCATCTCACTGATCCTGGCATTTTGCTCTGATAAGCATTGCTGCGAGAGCTCTGGATGGAGGCCGCTCTTTCCAGACACTGCTCCTAGGCCTTGTGGAGGAACTGCGACATCAGACGTAATGTCAGCATGATCAATGTTGGACGCGTCGACATTGACCGAAGCGTCATTCTGATCAACATCCAAGCCATCAGTACGCTCTGCAGTTGTGTTGGCATCACAATCTGACGACGTCATCGGCTCTTCTTCTGAGTCGGCAACTTCTGAGACGCCCCTGGCGACAGCCATTCTGGTGAATGTCGAAGTTGGTGTTGCAGAATCGGCGGTAGTGTCGGAGGTGGCAGCGATGGTGATCGGCGGAGGGTGGCGGAAACCAATGAAGGCGGCGCCGCCGTTGGGTCACGTAATCGTAGGATTGCGACGACGCAGTGCATGATTAGGGAAACAACAACACGCGCTCCTCCCCACCTTGTTCCCGCCCCAATACGCGCCTGATACGGTCCTGGAACTTCCTACGCAACAGAAGTCCATCTCCATCACCTGCAGGCGGCACCAGCAAAAGCAACACGAAGCATCGTTAGGAGAGCGAGCGGTGTCATGGACGTTGTTACCGGACGAGCGGCCCTTGTGGCGCTACTCTGCAGCGCGGTAGCTACAGCACATGATCACGACATGAGTAAGATACAAGAAGGAAGCCCCATATCCGAGGATCCAATCGTACGTCTTACCAAAGAGGGACCCGTCGTGGGTAAAGGCTGATGTCTGGCAGGACTCGATACTATGGACACATATTCTGATCCAGGCGCTCGCATGGGGCATCATCTTCCCTACGGGCATGGTGTTAGGCGTACGATGCCCGACAAACCCTCACCAAGGCGTAGACTAAAGCCTCTTCCAGATAACACGATCGAAATGGCACGTCCCCGTACAAAGTTTCGGCACCCTCCTCGCAATCATCGGCTACTTCCTCGGCCACAAGCACCGAGGCAGGCAATTCACCGAGGACAACATCCACGCCAAATTCGTGCCTGTCATTATGCTCATGTTGGTCGCCCAAGTTGCCATGGGCATCTACCTGAAGCTCCACCTGGAAAGGGGCATCAACGGAAAGGTTCGCAACGTCGTAGTCAAGGTGCACGGCGTGGTCGGAAAGGCTTTGCCAGTGGTGACTTGGGTGCAATTCCTCTTTGGAGGCATTACGGCCCTGGGCTTCTGCAGGGCGGACCATACTGGGCAATGTTTGGCGCATTTCATCATGGGCAGCGCTTTCATCGCATATGGCATCATCCTGCTGATCCTGCTCCTGGTCGGGCAGATGTGGCTGCGGAGAACCGGTAGGAGCCAGGAGTTTTTCGATTCGCTCGTCATTGCCGCCTGGGGTTGCATCAACACCTTCACTGAACACCGATGGGGAGGGCCCTGGGTACACAACGATCTGCAGCATACGTCCATGGGCATTGTATGGTGGGCAGCCGGTCTAGTTGGTGTCTGGCTCAGCCGGAAGAGGAACGGACAGCCCAAGCGCAATCTCATCCCCGGCATTGTGATACTCATGACCGGATGGGCCATGTCCGCGCATCCTCAACACCTGCCCATCTCGACCATGATTCACACCGTCTTTGGATATACCCTGATGGCTGCGGGCGCTGCACGCATAATCGAGATCTCATTCGTGCTCAGGGATCGAGCCTCAGTGGCGATCGATGGTTCAGACCCGAATAGTTTCCAGTATATGACACCATTTCTACTGATGGCTGGCGGCTTCATGTTCATGGGAGCAACCGAAGAGCAGATGCAGCTTCTTTCTGATGCGAACGTCACCCACGTTTCTTACGTGTTGGTCTTATTCAGTGTTGCTTTCTTGCTGTTCCTTTGTAGGTATTCCTTACACTTTCTCTATTTGCCAAGCTAACACGCTGCTAGTCGTTAACATGCTCATTCACCTATATGCCGTATACGCCTGGGGTAAGGATAGCAAAGCCGACGCCGAAGCACCCCCCATGGACGGACTAGCTAACGGTCATGCGAATGGCTACACTAGAGTCGATCGTAGAGTAAGAGATGCAGAGGAGTTTGAGTTGGAAGGTCTTGATTCCGATGACGAGGATGACGATGCGCCATATGTGAACAAGGAAAGTAGGGCACATACCACACAGCATCAATGAGTATTCTCTTTTCTAGCATATCTTTCAGTATCTTAGAACATGGATGGTGTTGTAGCAGGAGTCGTTATTTTTTGCATTGTGGTTGATTTCCGTCCCCACGTTTCTGTACACGAATATACCCTTTCTATTCCTAGTCGCCAAGTCATCCAACAAATCGTCCTTCCTTCGGATACAAGACTCCCTTGCCCGTGTCTAAAATCTCGCAATACAACCCGGGGTTTTTCTATTCCGTAGCCTTCAAGTCCGGCTCTCCTATTAAAGCTGCACGTTTTCTCCCGCCGGCGCGCACGAACAGTCTCGAACATTCCTTCGGTTGAGCCGCAATGCAGGTACGCACACGGAGCGCGTGCGGCCGAAACGGCCACCAGTACAAACATCACCTCACGGCACGATCGAAACACTCAATTCAACAGCAAAGCATACTATGACACACGAAATGGCCGTTAAAGGTAACTCGTGTGTCAACGTCGACACCATCATCTCGCTGCGGTGGGCCTCTGCGGTATAAAAAGTCTGATGATGGTGAGCCGACGCAAGCCGAGGACCACTATCTCACCACTGCATCGCAAGTATCCGGCGGGAGCTAAGCGGTTAATGGAGATCTGGTTTCCTCTCCTACCTTCATGTGATATGGTGACTGCCATGTTGGGGCTAGTCAGGGCACCTGTGAAGACCGCGATAATGACGTCTTGCGGTGTGGTTTTCGCGTTTTCTTTACCTTGGTGTTCTGAAACTTGGTCTTGATGACCCACCCACACGCACCTAGCAATAGTCTGTGTTTTCGAAAAACCAGTCACGATGCACGTGTGAAATCTCACGATCCGGTTGTGCCTAAGGATGGAGCAGGGGTTGGTTGAGAGATATTTTTTCCATTTCATGTCTGATCGTAGTCAATGGGTGTATATAAGGAGCGGGGATGCGGGTTGAGATAGGAGTATCATCAGAATTAAACATCAAGTCTACTACTACGACTAAACTACGAATACACGCTACTCTCCAAACTCTACACTACAACTGCTCAAACTATCACACACTGATCGACCACGTCGAACCCTCACCCTTCCAAAATGAACAACTTCGACTCCCACCCCCGTATCCTCTCCCTCTCCTCCCCGTCATCCACACCGTCATCCTCCATCCCCGCCACACCCGCCACCCACTCGCGCCGCGAATCTATCGACTCAGCCCACGATGCCCACCACTTCGTCGCACTAGCCCAGCAGCAACAGCACGAAAACGAGGCAAAGACGCAGCACAAAGTCAACTTGAGCATCAAGAAAATGTGGGAGGGCGTCAAGAAGCATGCGAGTGAGCACCATCGCAGTGTCAATGCGGCATATATGGCGAGTTATGGGTGCGGGGCGCCTGGCCAGGTGAAGAACTAGATGGGGGCTGAGGATGGTTTTGGCTACGTGGGAGGTATGTGGAGAGAGCGCCGATAATATCATCGATGCCGACAACGACGACGCAGAAGGACCTATTTTTGGAAGCATTGAAGGAGCGACAGAGCGAAGGAGCGACACCCAAAGTAGAGTTTTTTTTTTTCGAAAACATTATACCCGACGACTATACTTGAAAACGCCGAGAATGAAGGAACTGGGGGGTAAAAGCACGGATGGCTCAGGAGTACTAAGTTCTAATATTATGATGATAGCATACAATGATACAAAAAAATCCGAGCACTATCTATAAAACGGCGGCTTCAGGTTGCAGGTGCTGTGATTGCTATATAAAACGGAAGAGAAGAAATGATGAATATGCATTACAGTCCAAACTTCCGTACAAGTAGAACGTAGACGACATGATAAGGCTGACTACTCACCGTTTTTTTTGATACCAAATCCATCAGCCTCCACCAACGCATCTCCCCCATCTCTTCCATTGTCCAGGAAGCAGCAATCATGCACCTAATACGACTTTCCGCCGAACCCGCAATCACATGACCATACACTTCATTAGTGCAGGCATCAACGACAAGAGAGCCGCAATCTGCCACGCCAAGGCTGCCTCGGTAGTAGAATTGGTACGCCTCTGCCACTTTCGTATTTCCTAGTACTTTTAGGGGAATAGTCCGACATAGAACGTAACTAGGCCCCCCTATCAGCATAACACAAAGCTCCAGACTTTACCTGCTTACCCTAACATTGTACCACGTTGGAATTGCGTAGCCTATCTCCCCGCATATTACCCCTCAACAAATCTTTACTCTCCGTGGCAAACAGCATCGCCAACCCCAACTTAGCCCAACAGTAGACTCCAAAATAGACAGCGCCATGGCACCGATTCTAATCGTAGTCTGCGGGCGAAACCTAAACATGGCAACAGCAGTCCGTGAGGGAGTTATGCCAGAATATGATGGCGCGACATCTTTATCTCGTCTCAGCTTTTATTCATCATCATCATCATCATCATCAATTCCATCCACATGCGCAAGTCCAACTAACCCAGCCAACCATGCCCTCCACCGCAGTAATCCACATCAACTTCTCCGTCGACGAAACCGAAATCCGCATCCCTGCTATTCTCTCCGGCGCAACTTCACCACTACCAAACAGCTCTTCTAACCCCAGTTCTCAAGCCTACGCCTAGCGTCCTTCTGTGGTTGCGCTTGGAAGCGGCTTCAACGATGACATGTTGGGGGAAATTAGGAGTTCTTGTGGGGACCAGAGCATTCTGTGGGTTAGGACGCATGTTACGCGCAAAATAGAGATGCTAGATATAAGCGATCGTGAGACGTATGGAAAGGCGACGGTGGCACAGCTAAAGAAGTGTTTGGATGAGGTGGGTGTGTGGAAGGAAGCGAGGAAGATAGAGGATATGTATTGAGTTTGAAGGGCCGGGTAATAGAGAGAGAGGAAGAGACAGTCGTTAATTGTCAAATATTTAAGAATTTAGATATCTGCGGACTAAAAAACGTATCACGAGTGAATTCAACTCTCTTCAAACTCTACTTAGCCTTACCCTTAATGCGGCTCTCAAGGACGAGCGCAGACAAGGATATTCAAGAGGTACTTACTCTGTAGGCGAAGACACTAAAAATCTGCGATCGTCTACTTAGCCTTGCTATCTGTTCTACTCAACTTTAAAGTAAACAAGGCATAGATAGGCCCATGTATGCTTAGAAAGCAGAATCCTACGCGTCTTGGAATCGCAACCCTACCTATTATTATACTGTTGTCAATCTGTTATGCAATAAACTAAGCAATGCACCCTCACTATAGTTACGGCCTCATAGTTGCAAAGGTGTTCGTTATTGCTGCAGCTCTGTAGTTGCCACAGCCGAAAACTCCTTTCCGCATTTCTCCCTTTCGCTTAATGGAAAGCAAAACAAAAACAAAAACAAAAAGAAGATTGGATCCAGGATCCAAAAAGAAAGGGCCGAACCGGAGTCGAACCGGTGACTTCGGGAAAGCCGGATATGGGGAAACTGCAGTCCTACACTCTACCACTGAGTTACCGGCCCGTGATGTGGTATTGATGACTAAACTGCGTTTTTAATAAAATATAAACTAAAAGATCTTTGTCAGATAACATGGATGGCAAGTCGGCTATGAGCAAGGAATAGGTATCTGTAGGAGAAATGAGCTCGTTAGAATGAGGGGTACTCTTAGCGCAGGGTGTAAAGCGGAGCTGTCCTGTCAGGTCGAGTTAGACTGGAGCTGGAGAGGGAGGCAAGAGCGACCTGGATACGAGGTGTGCGCGACCTAAGAACATAGCACTGAGTGTAGTATTGATACTGCGAAATATAATATCATGCTTGGGTATCACTTTGTCATTCTACACAAAAAAAAAGTCTAGAACTCCAATTCTTCAACCTCCATTCCACACTCCTCACACCTCTTCCTTGTCATACCCGTCTCAGGATCGAGTACGCTTCTTCCCCACTCATGCTCATGTCTATCATAGCGTCCCCTGATCTTCTGTCCAAACTGCGCGTCGCCACCATCGCCAGCCAGACGCGCGCGCTTGTACGCTTCGACCCTCGTCCTCTTTTTCAAATCTTCCAGTTTATTCTTAAACTTTTTTTGTTTCCGCTCTTTACTTACGACCTGCCGCTTCGCGTATTCCTCGTCGAGAGCCTCTGCAGATCCCCACTTGGCAGGGCTGAAAGCGTAGGCTTCGACTTGCAGGCGCAGGAAGAGTTGCATGGGGTGGAAGAATTGTTTGTGGGGATTTGGGCGCTCGAGATGGGGGAGGAGTTCTTCATCTTTGAGCTCAGGGTCGGTGAGGAGGTAGTCGTCTCGAGCTTCGGTTTTGGTGAGGAGAGAGTACTTGTCCGGTAGTTTTTCTTTGCAAATATTGCAGACGCCGATGCCGAAGATGTCTTGCCATTTCCAATCGATTTCTAGGCTGTTGCATTCACGACATTTGCCTTTGACGTCGCGCTTGCCGTCGCCGTACTTGCCTTGAAATGTGCCGCTCTCAATTTCGGCATTCTCCGCCGCCTCTAAAAGTGCGGCCTTCTCATCCTCTTCTTCCTTGCCATTGACGGCATCCAAGATGGAGATACCAGGCTCATATGGCCCTGCCCTGTTTGCGCGCAGCTTCTGCCTCACGCGCTCCCTCTCCCACTCTGCCATTGTCATGCCATCAGGCTTCTGTTCTTCCTTTGGCTGCCCTTTCCACATGGCCTTGTTATGAGGGTCGTCTACGGTGCTCAAGAAACCACCCTTGGTATCCGTCATCTTACTAAAATCATAGTCGATAAAGTCCTTCCTGGCGTATTTCTTCGCTGGTTGGATATAGTCATTCGATGGGGGCTGTATGAAGCCATTCTGGTCGCGCTTTTGAGGAGATGCGGCGGCAGCATTTCGAAGTGTTGCGGGTGTCTGCGAGGCGGTAATAGAGGAATATGCGCGCTTAGTGCCTGCAACGGGTGCTGGAGATGGCTTGGATGCTTGAGCTTGTTGTGCAGTAGCCTTTGCTCTCAGTCGAGCCTCTTCCATGCGCCTAATTTGCTCTGGAGTCGGAGGGTTCGGAGGCAGCTTACCCGTTGAGCGAGTCGCTCGCGGTGGCGTTGCTGGCCGTTCGGACATGATCATGGGCTGTGAGCGTTTGAATGTTGGTAAACTCAATATAGCCTGTTAAAAGGTGGTTTGGGAAGAGCACTAGTACACGCGTAGGTGGCGACTTCGGGAGTTGTCAGTGGCTTTGGGAAAGGGAGATTCGCGTTCTGGACCCTGGTTCCTGAACGATGATGTGCGCCAAGAGAATCCGCGATCTGCTCCGTCCGATTCTCGTGCAAAGTCACTCTCCTCGCAGTCGAACTTTGCAAGAAGGGCTTTTATATATCCCCGATGATGACACATGAGGATATTGGCCGGAAAAGGGCGGCTTGCCGCACGGCGATTCTGTTCGCGCCCTTAGTAATCCACTATGACTCTTACATGTGGCTGTGGCTGTGGGTGACACGCTTCACAGTGTCTGCTATGACGAGCTATAGATCGCTTCACAAAGTTGCTTCAGATGTTCTATACGTTAATACAAATAGCCTAGTCCCTTGCAATGTGCCCACCGTCACTCCCGCATTCTCGTACTTGCCCAAAGTTATGTCAAGCGCGATCACACGTGCGCACGTGGCCAGCCCTATGATGATGCCGCTAATCCCTGCCACTGGTCTGCAGGCTGGAGCCAAAAATCCCGAAACCCCAACATCACAAGACAACTCCAACGACAGCGGCGATAGCGCCAGGTTGACCACGCATAAGACATACAAACAGATTCGGAAGGAAAAGAATAAGCAGAAAAAAAGGAGACAAGAACAAGAGCTTGCCCAAGCTGTTGCCAGTCTTGAGATTTCCCAGGATCTAACACCACACGCTACAAACGACGGTGTCAACGAACAATTTCCTACCCCACAACAACCACTTCTAAATCGCAAAGAAAAGCGCAAACAGAGGAAGCAACGCCACGACTCTGCGCTCTCCACACCCACCGACACCGACGTGGAATCCCCACGACGACGCAAACCCCCAAACAACCCACCAAAACAAAAGCCGCACCAGCCTGCCAACACAGCCCTCGCCGCATCCACGATGGCGAAACCTGCCGGCCAAACCGCCTACCCCCTCCTCGTAGCCTCAATTGGCAACCCTGGCCCCTCTTTCTCTACCACTTTACATTCAGCCGGCCACATGCTAACCTCGCACCTGTCTCACGCAAAAAACTACACGGCGTTCCAAAAGGGGCTTTCAGGGCTAGTATCGCGGCCGCCATCCACCCACATGGCCTTCAGCCTGACGGGGTTCCGGCGCGTAGAAACAGAAGCCGACGTCTACGAAGACTGGACCTTTTGGCAATCGGCGAGCCTGATGAATGTCAGTGGGAATGGGGTAAAGCGGGCTTACAACGAGTGGTTGAGGGAGATACGGCGGACGAGTGGGGAGAGTACGTTGCAGGGACGATTGGTGGTTGTGCATGATGAGTTGGAATCTGCGATGGGGAAGATTACGGTTAGAGACGGGGCGGCGAGTGCAAAGGGACATAATGGGATTAAGAGCTGTCAGCAGCAGCTTGGTGGAGTCAAGTGGTGGAGGGTGGGCGTGGGCATTGGAAGGCCCGAGAGTAGGGACCCGAATGTGGTGAGCAGGTATGTGTTGGGTAAGATGACGGCTTTTCAGAGGAGTCAGTTGGAGAAGAGTGTTGTGCCGGTTTACAAGGCGTTGGAGGAGATTGCTGCGGGGAAGAAGTGATCAGTGGGTTGGTGCGTAGCATAGCGTGGTGTCGTTGGCGTTTACGGGGCGTTTGTATTCTTCTTCTTTGGGATGATACCCATGTCCATATTGTACGACCGTATAGCATTAGACGCATGAAGCAATGTATGAATATCGAATCAATTCTGCAAAGAAAGCGTGTAAAGGTATCGTGCAGTTCCCAGTAGAATATCCGTGGGGGTAGAGTTTACTCAAGTAAGCAATGCAGTCTTCCCAAAACCAATCCGTGAAAAGGCGAAAGCCCATTGAATCTAATGCCACCAACTCCAACCCTACACCCAAAATTACGAGCCTACCATGGTGGCGCCATTTTTCCTCAACTTCTTCCTCTCCTCTAGCCTTTGCCTCGCTAGTGCTTTGCGGTCGACGGGCAGCATCTGGCTTCGATCGTGCTTGACTTGTGCTGATCCTTGTGCATGATGCGTTGTGACCTTTGAGACATGGAACTTGGGGTCGGTAGGAGGTTGGCACGATGTCGCCTCGGCCTTCTCAGGTGCTTGCTCCTTGGACACGTCGTTGTCGTGTCTGGCTTCCTTCTTTGACGCCACCGACGTTGCTTCGAGCTCGGAAACATGGGCAAGCTTTTCCTGTCGGGCGGCATCCGTTTGCTTAGCATGGGGAATAGGCTTTGACACGCGGTGATTCTTCTTGGGTGGTGGATTCCACTCAGGCCTCGTGTATGGTTGGCCCGTCGAAACAGGCATTGCCATCTTGTCCATGTGCGCTATCGAGCTATTGTTGTTCATCTCCATCCAGGGATCCATACCGGGCGAGGGGACAGGAAGCGGACTGGAAGGTGGTATCACAGGTGGCGATTTGGGGTTGTGGTTCTCTTTAGTTGGTTTGGGTCTATGAATCTTCAAGGGCGACTTCGGTTGCATGTGTTGCTGAGCGGGTGCGAGCGCTTTGTCAAGGGTGGCTTCAAACAGACGTAGAGGTGCGCGAGGCGACTTGCCCAGGATGATGGAGGTTTCTCCCTCTGCTGTACCTAGTCTGGAAGGCATGACGGGCCGATTCAGGGTGTCGGGAATCGTACCTCGACGATGACGACGAGGCTTTGGGGATGAGTTTTCTTTGGTAGAGGAGGCCATGCTGGTGGATGGAGCGAACGATACTTCGTGATGCAGGTCCAGACCACGCAAAGGAGGTGGTGACGTTTCTTTGCTTGCGTCCTCGTAGATTTGGAATGGCGCTGTAGTCTGTGGGAGCCCGGAGGAAGGTGCAGACTTGGATGAATCCAGGACTGTCAGGCGTGCCTTCAGTGCTGCAACCTCGATACTCGACGACATGCTCTCGGCCATGGCCTGACGAAGGCACTCCTGAAGATGTGTGTTCTGCTGCTCCAAGTCCTTTTCGCGTTGTCTGTGCCGCTTGCGCTCTTGCTCCAGCTTGGTCGCAAGCTCGGTCACCTCGGCGTCCTTCTTCATGGCAAACTTCTTGGCCAGTTGTTGCTTGGCGATGACCTTCCTCATCTCCTTCTCGCTCTTGTCCGCATAGCTCTCGTATTGCTCCTTCCAGTATTTGCCCGACTCGGAACGTGGAGCGCCTAGATCGATGGTAATGTCGCTGTCATCCCGCGCCTTCGGTTTCTGCCCCGACTTGGGCTGTGTGGTCGTGCGTGCGTCAAGTAGGGCTTCGGTGAGGCGAGTGCGCGGCCGTGGTTCACTTTCCGGGTCGAGTTTGAGTTGGGTGCCCGGAGTCCAAGGGCTGGGAAACTTCCCAGGGCAGTCGCTGGGTATGCCGCTCTTGCCCATGTTGCCGCGCTTGCCCTCGTTGTCCACCACTTGCGCGCCAAACGACACCTGCTTTCTTCCCTTGCTGGCGGTGCCCGGCGTCATGAGGATGCCTCCTGGCTGTTTCGACGGGGAAACGGGTGGGCCATCCTCCTTGGGCCGAGGGAGTGTGAAGGCTTTCGCGTTCGCGGCATCTGCCTTTGCTTGCCTCTCGCTTTTCCTGAACCCGTCGCTTGGCTCTTCGGGCGCAGGCGTTCCGAATAGAGCGTGTTTGAAGGCCTTGACGGCGAATTGGTGGGCCGGTGTTTCTGGTGGCTCGATGAATGTGGACTCGTAGTTGTTTTCTGCCATGATCAGCCAATCTCCATAGGCGCGCCGGACGAGGCGACGTACCGGGCTGCACATCTTCGATCACGTTGGTAATGCGTGGGCCCGTAATCCACGAAAACATCGTGACGTTGTCTTCCCGCACGTGGCTGCGAGAGGTAGTGAGGAGTGGTGGTGGTGGTGGTGGTGGTGGTGGGTACAATGCCCGGTTTGTTTGGCGGCTTGTTTACTCGCTGAAAACGAAGGCTACGGGGCGTCTAACAGCTGCAAGGGCTGTGGAGGTGCAACTCTCGCATTGCAAACTAGTCAAGAAATCTATTCAGGACCCTATACAACCACCTTGACGAGCATCTCAATGCTAATCCAAGTCGCGATGCTGTTTGTTGTGCGCCGGGTCGTGTCGTGCTCGAGGCGCAAGCAAGTCGCGTCCGGCGGCTCAGCTCGCACCTGCAGGGATGGCGCGGAACGGTCCCAGAATGGCGGGGCACGCCAACATATCACCCCCACCGACCGCTACTTCACAACTGTGTGCATGCGCTGGCCGCGAAGTCTCTACGTTCCATCATACCCTTCATCTTTCACTTCCCTATATACCAACCGACATGCCTGCAGTGTGAAGGGCAGCAGCTATGGCTGCTAGTCTCTCCGTCAATACCCTTTATATGACGGCCTTTTCAATCATCCACTAGTAGCCCACTATGGCACCGCATCAAACACCAAACACCAAGAAACAGACGCAAAATGCATCCACACCCGCGGCCGCCGACGTTACGGACGCGACGAGTCCTGTCGGCCAAGCCCGACCTCCACTCGTTTCTCAGCCCTCCGAAGCCTACGAGAAGGCACAGGAAGATGAACGCGAAGTCCTGAAGGCTGTCTTTATGGACGACTATGAGGAATCAGAAGCCAGAGGTGCATGGAGTGTAAGTACTAATCTCTCTCCACCACCTATCTGCTGATTGTGGTTCAACGTCTGATTCAGACACAGAAAACTACCGATCGCGTATTGCGCTTGAAACTAACGTCCTTCTCTAATGAGAAGATTTTTGTGACACTTTGTGCTAAGCTTACCGCCACTTATCCCAAATCACTACCTACCCTCACTCTGGAAGATTGCAGCAGCCTGAGGAAAAACACTTGGGACAAACTTTATGGCCTGCTCAAAACCCGGCCTCAAGAACTGGTCGGCGAAGTCATGATGTATGACATAGCAACCGCCATCCAGGAAATCCTCGAAGATGAGATTGCAGTGCGTGAAACCGATGGCACCTATGAGAACCTGGATGCGGAACGAGCCATGCAAGAAGCCGCCGCCGCCGAACAGTCACGACTACAAAAAGAGGAGCAACAGAAGAAACTAGACGAGGAAAGGGCTCAAGAGCAGCGCCTTTTGCAGCAAATGGTGGGCGATGAGATGCGACGCAAAGACCTGATGGCGAAGCGAAAGAAGAACCGCATGTCAGCCATCACGCCACCCCCAGAGTTCCCTGGTGGAGACAGTGTCAACTACATACCCTTCGACAGAACCATCTTCATCCAGCACGAAGACACCACTATCCAGTGCACTGCGGTTGAAAATCCACTTCCCTTCCGCTCTGGGCCTCTCACCAAAGAATCATTAGTCAAACCTGTGGGGACCTCGACAGCGTTGACGTTGGTATTGAAGCGTGCTCGAGTGGATGCGGGAGATGCCGCTGCCGATTCTGAACTCAAGAAAGCTATCATGGAGTTCGAAGATGAGATGGAAGAAGTGAAGCGGTTACGACAAGCCGCTATAATGACAGTGCTGGACTTCAAAGTGGAGCACTTGCCCGATTTCGGATGGGACATTAGTGTCTTGATGGAGCATGCCGATAGAGGCTCTTTGGGCGAGCGGCTCGCTGATGATGGGCCACTTCAAGTTGCTAAAGTCCGTTCCTGGACCATTGAGCTTCTGGAGGCCTTGGACTACTACCATCGCAACGGCATCGTGCACAAACGTCTTCACCCCCACAACATCCTGCTCAAGAGGTCTTCGGGTGGCGGTATAACAGTGCATCTCGCAGACGCTAGCTACCAAGACTCTCTATATCGTCTTCAGGGCTTCTGCAAGGAAATCAACTCAGCGAAATCCACACGTTCGTTTTACTGGATAGCTCCCGAGCTTTCACATAGCTTGCAACACACTCGTAAGACGGACGTATGGGACTTGGGGGTCGTTTTCCTCCAGATGCTATTCGGAATTGATGCGCCCGAGAAATACAACTCGCCGAAAGACTTATCTGACATTCTTGGATGTTCAGAGCCGTTGCAAGAGGTCCTCCGCAAGTTCTTCAAGCCGGATCCCAAGAAGCGACACTCCGCTTTCGACCTCATTCCGTCCGAGTTTCTGCGTGACAACGTAGATATCTACGAGCGACCTGCCGAACCTGTAAGATCTAGGAATTCCTCCACCTCACTGGGTCGGTACAGGTTACGGCGCGAATCTTCATCGGCCATGGTACCAACTTATTCGCGATACGCAAACGACTGGGTCGAACAAGGACGGCTGGGCAAAGGTGGATACGGTGAGGTAGTGAAAGCTCGCAACAAGGTCGATGGCCGACTTTACGCTATCAAAAAGATCAAGCAGAAATCTGCTGCAGCGTTGAGCGAGGTCCTCTCCGAAGTAATGCTCTTATCACGGCTCAATCATAGCTGTGTAGTGCGTTATTACACCGCATGGCCGGAAGCTGAAGCGGACGACGATGATGACGACGACAAATACGGATCGTCAGATGGTGATGAGTCTGGCTGGGGCTCAGATGTCTCCCCAGGCACTACAACTGATGGTGGCGGCTACAGCAAGAGTGCAGCTGGGCTGGATTTTATCAGCTCTAGTGGCTACCCCAAAATCGAATTCGGATCTGACGCAGAGTCAGAAGACGATGTCGGTGCCGTCATCTTTGGATCTGACTCTGGTAAGCAACAGGTTCTTGCTTCTCCATTCTCTGGTCTTGTCTAACCCCATGTAGAGGATGAAAGTGGTTCCGCCAGCATTGGCCATATCTCGCCAGCTATTAAGAGACGCGCCATGTCTGATTCTAATCCTGCCAAGTCAAGATCAATTCTATATATCCAGATGGAGTTTTGCGAAAAGCAAACGCTCCGTGATCTTATTCGTACCGGGTTATACGATGACCCTGAAGAATACTGGAGATTGTTTCGGCAAATTCTTGAAGGGCTCGCTCACATACACGGACACGGCATCATTCATCGCGACCTCAAGCCTGACAATGTCTTTATTGACTTGGCCAAAATCCCGAAAATTGGAGACTTTGGACTAGCTACTAGCGGCCAGTATCAAAGACCTGACACCAAATCGTCGGGCGATAACCAGGATGGCGGCGACATGACAAGGAGCGTCGGCACTGCTCTTTACGTGGCCCCGGAGCTTAGCTCCAGCGTTACTGGGGACTATAACAACAAGGTAGACATGTACTCCATGGGTATTATCTTCTTTGAGATGTGCTTCCCTCTAAGGACTGCCATGGAAAGAGACAAGGTCATCCGGTCTTTACGTGAGCGAAAACATGACCTTCCATCAGAGTTTGAAACACCAGAGAAAGCGCTCCAGGGAGATATCATCAAGTCACTCATCAGCCACCGACCTTCCGAAAGACCAGGCTGTACAGAACTTCTGAGAAGCGGCAAGGTGCCTGCTCAGATGGAGGACGAAGCCGTGAAGGAAGCCCTCAAGGCCCTATCCGATCGCAATTCCCCCCACTATGCGAAGATGATGGCTGCGCTGTTCTCCCAGAAGCCTGACACGCAAGCAAGAGACCATGCTTGGGACTTGAGCGCAGCTGCCCAACCTGTCAAAGCCAACGAGGTGCTTCTACAAAACCTTGTCAAGGACAGATTGGCGATGATATTTCGAAGCCATGGTGCGGTGGAGATTCAGCGCCAAGTTTTACTGCCATGGTCAGATCACTACGCAGACACTCACGTTGTGAAGCTTTTCGATCCCTCGGGGACCCTTGTCCAGCTTCCTTATGATCTCACATTGCCGTATGCACGCAGTATCGGCCGAGGTGGAGCTTTTCTTGAAAAGACATTCACGATCAGTCATGTCTACCGTGAAGACTACATTGGAAGTGCTCCGCGTAGCAACGGTGAGGCAGACTTCGACATCCTCTCATATGATGCGATCGATCTTGCTCTCAAGGAATCAGAGGTGGTGAAAGTTGTTGACGAGATCATCGATGAGTTCCCTTCATTCCGATCTACTCCAATGTGTTTCCATCTCAACCATGCCGATCTTCTAGACATGGTCATGGAGTTTTGCAGGATTCCTGCTCCGAAGCGTACAGCAGTGAAGGCTGTGCTTAGTCAGCTCAACATCCGGAAGAACAACTGGCCTTCAGTCCGCAACGAACTACGTTCTTCCGACATTGGCATTGCGTCAACGTCGTTGGACGACCTCGCAAGGTTCGATTGGCGCGATACTCCAGAAAAGGCTTTTGCAAAACTGCGGCGGCTTCTCGAAGGCACAAAGTACATTGAGCGAACAGATGCAATCTTTTCGCATCTTTCGTCAGTGGTTAACTACATGAAGCTTTGGAATGTGAAGCGCAAGGTGTACATCAGCGTACTCAGCAGTTTCAACGAACGGTTCTATTCCGGCGGAATACTGTTCCAATGCCTTTTCGACACAAAGCAAAGAGAGGTACTCGCTGCAGGTGGTCGATACGACAAGCTGATTGAAGAGTACCGTCCCAAAGCCTCCACTCATGCGCATCCAGCACCAGCATACCATGCGGTTGGCGTAAACTTGGGATGGGATAGACTGGTCAACTCTATGGCCCGGTACATCAAGAGGCCCGAGAAGTCAACGTTCTTAAGAAAACATGCTGAGGAAGATACTCCTTCCATCTCGTGGATGCCCCGCCGCTGCGACTGCCTGGTCGCCAGTTTCGACCCTACCGTTCTACGATCTACCGGCATCAGGATGGTAGCAGACCTCATATCTCATGGCTACACCGCCGAGCTCGCTATCGACGCGCATTCCATCGAAGACATACTCCGTCACTACCGGGATGACAGGCACAGTTGGGTAATCGTGATCAAGCACGGCGTTGCGCCTGATAAACCTGAGCTCAAGGTTAAATCCATTGCTAAGAAGGAAGACACGGACATGCGAAGCGCCGATCTTTTTAATTATCTTCGCAACGAACTCCGTGACCGAGAAGAGCGCGAGGGTACGGCAGCTCGTTTGATCAAAGCTACACCTACAGTCCCCAGCCAGGCCCCCAACATCGCAAAAGCCAACGTTGACGTCCTCATCGCCCAGCATCGTTCTAAAAAATCAAACAAGTGGTCTATTGTAGAAGCCGCGCAGTCCCGCTCTGTAGACCTCCTCTCTGCCTTCCAATCCGCGCCTATTGCCGCCATCGAATCGAAGGAGGGAGTTATGAATCTCATCAAAGAGACCCGACTTAGCGACCCAGAATCATGGCGCTATTTCATTCAGAAGATGCCGTTGGCGGAGAGGAAATACTTGCAAGAGCTGCACGACTTGTTGCTGGGATACAAGGCAAGATGGGTAGAGGGCAAAGGGAATGGGGACGGAGAGGGAGCTGTTGGTAAGGCTTTTGTATATAATTTCCGCACTGGAGGGTGTTTGCTGTATGATCTGGAGAGTTGATGACACATGCGTGAAGTGTGTTGGGGGAGGGGGTAGCTTTCTTGGCGCCTAGCGCCTTCACAAGAGATGGCGTTCATTTGCAACACGAATGCACCATGCTATATTGGTAACTGCGATACCATAAAGAGGCGGCCGCAACAATCGTGTGGTACTTGTAGGAATTTGGTCGTTATATAGATGCAACCCATGCTTATCCACGGTACGGCGCGGCATTAGAAACGTTTCTTCTACGAACTGTACTTGATGGCGTCCATTATACTACACCCAAACTCTAGGTACATCATCGCCCTACTTTTTGAGATTGTATGAAGACACTTGAAGTAGGAGCCCATCTCAACTTACGTGTATCTTCTCATCTCATGTCTAGTTGTCGCTCGTTCCTTTTTTTCAGTCTGCGCGTATTGGCTTTGGTCTTCTGCGCACTCCCATTGCGGCACAGTATCGCGTTCGCCTAATCTCACTCCTTTGCTGGTTCTCTGGACTGCCGATTCGGTCCCTTGAAAGTTATTCCGTGCCTTTTCACTTCATCCTAGGGGCCTTGATCCGCTCATCCCCATGTGACAACAATCGCGTTTGCACAAGTCTATCTCAACTACGCTTTACGCTCACCACCACCACCACTACTACCAAAAAATTCAACGAGCGGAACGGCACCCACAACTGGACTTCGATTGAGGCAGGAACTTCGTGTCAACTATGCGTATACGCCGGGCCGGGCAGGTACGCACGGTAATCCCATTGTGCTTGAGGAGACCCTGGGATCCCGTGACAACAACCGCGCACCATCCAGACAGTCTTTCGAATCCGTAGGATCTTCCAGGGAGACTACCGCCCCTGGAAATTTGAACGTCCGCAAGGTCTCCCGCGTCAAGGCCGGCGCTGTCATGAAGCCTAAAGCCGTAATGAAGAAACGAGCGGCTCTTTCGTGCCTGGCTCGGGATCTTTAGCTGCTCAAGCAAGATTGTCTGATCTGTGTAGCAACGGAATCGAAGTAGCAAGGTTTCAAGGCCCCCAAGGACGCCTATGAGCACTTCCAGTCCACCTGCACCAGCTGCATCACAAAGATGTTAAAGACCCAAGATGTCCGAGCGGCAACTCGCAGAAGCAGAGCTGAGCTATCTATTCAGTACCTGCACTCACGTCCTAGACTATACAGCTCTGTATGCAACAGTCAGTAAATCCATTTTCACAAAGTAACTACACTGCTCCCCAAAACCAGCTAGATAGCACACCAACGATGAACAGCTACTAGGCCGTCCCCAAGCATGCGCTCTCCATCTGTGACTTCTACATGATTTGCCTCTCTCCTGGCTGCGGCCTCCACTTTCGAGGACTGCAACAAAGGAAAGGATAGGCGCAAGAAGCAGGTGGTCGAATGCCCTTACTGCGAGAGCCAGACGTCCCTCAAGTGTGACCGGCCGTGGAGCAGGCATGGCAGGGGTGGATGCGACAAGGCGAAGATGGCTGAGGATAAGGAGTCGGAGGCTACGATTAAAAAGTTGGGAGCGAAACCCTGTCCGAACTGCGGTATCAACCTCCAAAAGGACGTTGGGTGCGATCACATGTCTTGTAGGTTTTGGAAAAAAAAAAAGACAAATTCTTATGGCTAGAGGGAGGGCTAACGCGGGTGTTTGTAAGGTGAAAACTGCCGCCACCACTTCTTTTGCGTCTATCTAGCTCCCTATTCAGGACTTGTTCGGCACCGTGAGGGCTGTCCTTATTTCCGCGCTAATATTGCTGCTGATCCGTGTAACTGGGTTCCGGGGGGTATGGAGGACGCACAGATCATGGTCATAGTGAATCAAGCAGCGGCTCAGGGGAACGCGCATCCTCATGTGCCTACTGCTCGTAGACCTGCACCTCAACCTGGTCTTGTGCGTGCTCCTGAGCCTGAGGAGGATCCCGATCAAGAAGATGTTCTCGAAATGACTATCGTCGTTGCTCCTCATCACCGTGAACGCATGCGTACCGCTGGATCTGCTCGGCAACGCTAAGAGTCGATTGTTGTGTCGCGTGGCATGCCATGGAAAGTTGGCTTTGCTTGTACCCTGGCGATGGCAAATGTTGATTACTGCAAGGAATGTCACGGCGCCCAATCTTCAAGGAATGTTTATACCCTCGCGATATTGATGCCAGCGTATATGTAGTCAACTTAGGAAATACAATCGAACCTCTTCCATACATTAGTATAGGTAGGATCTGTTATCTCGTGCGGACTCTGATTATTGATTGCAACGTCCCTCGGTGCTTCTCTTCTGTTCTGATGTGAAGACACGGTGGATCCTAGCAATTGTTTGGAAGTGGATGTTCTTGTTGCATTCTATGTAAGAAGGGGAGGCGCCTCATTGTTGTCTGATTGTAGTTTCCCAGCACTGCTGCGCAAATCTCCTATACTCATGAACAATCCGCAGGTGCCTCACAACAAAGAAAGCACCTCGATGCTACTTAGGGAAACCGCACACTACATGACCGAAGACGACTCTCCTCCTTTCCCTTCAACATCTCGCATCATCATCGAAGCCTTCCATCACTATCGTTCACCTTCGTATCGCAATACATATATACAACGCCACCACTACCTCGAGATCAAGATATGGCAATGAATAAAGAAGAATACGATGAATGGGTTTCTGATTCTGGTGGTTCTGGCGAGGCGCAAGGGTCTGGGACTGGTGAGGACCAGGCTGAGAGGCCATTTCCAAGGCGAAGTTTGGAAGAAGTAGAAAGAGACGCGTATGTATCTTTCTTCTTCCCGTCTTGACTGGCATCTCTCAGATTGTATGGAGACCTCTTTCCAGCACGATTTCGGCTCATGTTCTACTACACCACTCTCACTAACACTGAAAACTCTCCCCCAGTACCACAGCACGTAGCCGCACTTCATTCCTCTCATCCGGCTTCGCAGCTCTCTTCGCCGACGAACACGCAGTCTCACAGCCCCTACTATCACCACCCTCTCAACCGCCGCACGGCTCCGCCTTCTCAAAGCAATTCGCCCACGACGCCCTGCACGACCGAACACACTCGCCGAAGACCACGTTGCCCGACTACCACGACCCAGACTCTCCGACGCAGAAGCGTGGTCCGGGTATAGCTCGAAACCCCGTCATAGACATGTGGCGCGCGGACGCGTACGAGAAGAAAGAAGCAGGTGAAGGAAAGATTGTAGATGCAGCGAAGAAACAGGCTCGGTGGAAGTGTGAGTACTGTGGGAATATGACTGAGAGAGGGATATCCGGTGTCGTTTCTGCTGTTATTGATGAAAATGGCGGCGATGGAGTGGGTGTGCCGGGGCCGTCTCGAGCGTACGTTGCCAGTCTATCCCCTTTTATCTTCCTCCTAGCCCCAGAAGGTTAGAAACCTGATGATGGCTTCTTGCTCACTTTCCTGCCACAGTTCCTCAAATACAACACCCACACCGATACAGATCCCAGGCGAACAGGTCAAATGCACGTACTGCGCTGAGCAAATCTTCGCTAAGCGCCCGCGCTACAACCCGCGAGAGATGTCGGAAGACGGTGTGCATTGGGATGAAGTAGATGTGCCTGAGGAGGTCAAAGCAAAGATGAAAGCAACTGTGGGACGGGCGGCGAAACAAAGGATTTTAGAGAGGTGGAGGGAGGATAAGAAGAGGGAGAAGGAAGGGGAAAAGAGAGGGGAACGGGAACGGGGAGGAGGTGGCTAAGAGGACGGAGAGCGGGGATTGAGAAATGAGGGTATGGTGTAGAGGGCTTCCCTGTCGATTGTAACGGGGCTTGAGAAGGGGTATTAAAGTTCTTAGCACGGCAGTCAGTATACGGACGTCGTCCACAATTGCAAGGCGGATGGTTGTCAGCTATACTACTGCTAGATTTGCATTCCAGATACACGCACCGTGCCAACCACCTTACCGATCCATCGTACATCAAAACATCCACCCATTTTGTTCCCATCTCCATCCCCAAATCCCCCCTCTCTACCCTACCAACTCCCCACCC
>LR132117.1:0-62901 GCA_900634815.1 Paradendryphiella salina | reverse complement strand
GATGGCCCGTCACCACTGTATAATCATTAACATTAGGCAACCCGGACTTCTTGTACCACTCTCTACAGTTAGTCTTGTAACACGCGCTCTGTACAGCGTACTCTAGAAAGTAACTAAAGTTGTTCCACTCAGCCTGCTCATCAAGGTATCTTTTAATCCAACTTTTTAACACCTTAAAGCTCCGCTTGATGGGGTTGTAGTCAGGAGAGTATGGCGGCAGGTACTCTAGATGTATGCCAAAGTCTCTGCAAAGCTGGAGAATTGTCGGAGAGCGGTGGATGGACGCGTTGTCCATCAACAGTACGTGATACCCAGGTTGCAAGAGCGGCAGCACATATTTTTGCAAGAACTCCTTCATGATTTCAGCAGTAATAGTGCCTTGAAAGATGCGGTGCGCAAGGTAGCCATCCACTGTCATCGCCGGCAGCAGACTCCATCACTCTGACTGTTTCATGGAGTACTCTAGTTCAACAGAGCGACCAACAGGACTCCAACCATACTTGCGATCGCCAGTACGCTCATTGAAAGCACTTTCATCAATCGCGACAATCTGCTCAGCGGTGTAGTTCAACTGTACTCTTGCTCTGAAAACTCTGCGCAACGCGTCAGACTGCTCGCTCGCTCTTTTGGTCGCCACTTTGCGGCTCCATTTCATCTTCTTGAGCTCGCGATACACCAACTTGATGCTCACGGGTATGTCAAACTCGTCATATAACCAATACTTTATCTCCTCTAGGTATGCGTGCGGTCTGCCTTCAAGATACTCGCGCAGGCGGCGCCTGTGGATGTCTCGAAGCGTGCTCGGTCGTCCGATCTTCACACAGTTCGGCGCGTACGGCTGACCCCACGCCTCCAAGTTACGCTGCTTTTTACGCATACACTTAGGATTAACACCAGTCTGGTAATATATTTGAGTATCGTTGACTCCGACTTCGACGCGATTGAGGACTGCTTGCAGTGTCGTAGGAGCCAGTTTGCGGCCGTTCTGGTCGACGGGGCGGGTCACCGCGACAGCTACAACACCAAAAAATATATTGCGATAGGCAATTACAAATAACTTAAAAGCTTCAAGAGACGCTGTGTTGCTGTACTTTGCTCACAATTCTGAGAAATCTCAATTTGCCATACTAATATGTCCGTGCGCGGGAACGTGCGGCAAGTCACGGGGTCGGGCTGGTCTTTCGAGAACGCCTATATCGCCGTTGATTGGCTTTGACGTTCAATTCGCATACGGATATCGTATCAACCAGTACACCATGCCTGGTATAGATGGCTTCACAGCCCACATGGTCGCCAACAAAACTGTCTTTGAGGAGCAAGGAGGTCCCGTTGCAATGTTCGAAGAGCTCCAGCAGACCGACATCGGGTTGAAACGACGCTCTATGCGAGACGGTCTACTCAAGAGACCAAAATACTGCGACCAATTTCTGGTGAATTACGGTATGCCCTAAAAAGAGTGGCAAGACCAAGAATTCAACGAGGTGCTCGCTCTAGGCTACTTCCAAGAGCAAAAGATCAACTACCACGATGACGGTGAAGACGGTCTCAGACCCACCATCGCAACGCTCAGCCTAGGCGCACCCGGCACCATGCGCATCCGCATGAAGGCGCGTCACTACCACGGCATATCCTTGACTACAGGTCGCTACGACGACGTGCCACCGATTCCAGGACGCGAGCAAAATGATGCCCGTCTTGCGCTCCAGCCTGTCCTCGACGTGCTCAAGTCTTCCAACAGCAAAGCTTACCACGCGCGGCGCAGGCAGATTTCCAAAGAGCTCCATCTTCATAGCCGTAGCCAGGTCAAAGATGCGCTCGTCATGCAACTGGGCCATGGCGATATCGTTGTCATGCATGGTGCAGGCATACAAAAGTACTACGAGCATTCTGTGCATCATTCAGGTGGTTTGCGGTTTGCGCTTACGTGTCAGTATATTAATCCTGAGTCGCTGGGGGCAAAGGAGAAGCCGGCGTATGAGGTTGGGCCGGATGGGGAGAGGTATGATGGGTCTAAGCTGGTGTGAAATTGCTTGGCGAGTTCGAAGGGCAGTGTTTCTTTGGCGAATTGGTGAGAGGAGAAAGTGCTTCCTTCACGGGTACATCTTTGCTAGTGGTGCACGATGATCCAGAAGAGTATAAGAGATATTTATGTTTACTTTCACATCTCCATAGGCAATTCAATACGCAACGGGTATTTAAACTTTTTTTTTCCGCTTCTTGATTCCTCGAGCATTGCACTCTTCTACTCGTTTATATCTCCTGCTTCCACTCCTTATTAAAAGCCCTTCCAATAACCATCCTCCTAACCTCACTCGTTCCAGCACCAATCTCATACAATTTGGCGTCCCTCAGTATTCTTCCTACAGGCACCTCGTTCATGTAGCCCATGCCACCCATCAACTGAATCGCATCAGCGGCGACTTCGCTCGCCCTTTCCGCCGCGTAAAGGATAGCGCCCGCGCAATCCTGCGTCTTGATATCAGGGCTAGCATGCGACTCGTCGACGGCGCGCGCAACGCTATAAGTGAAAGATTGCGAGGCCCTGTACTTTGTATACATGTCGGCCAATTTGCCCTGCACAAGCTGGTTGTGGGCAATCGGCTGCCCAAACTGTTTCCTTTGATGCGTGTATGGTAAGACATTGTCAAGCGAGGCCTGCATGAGGCCCAGGGGTCCGGCTGAAAGGACGAGACGCTCGAGATCCAGGCCTTCCATCAGCACACGCACGCCGCGGTTGATCTCGCCTAGCACGTTCTCTTTAGGGACGAAGACGTTTTCGAATACGAGTTCGCCCGTGTTGGAGCCGCGCATGCCGAGTTTGTCGAGCTTGTTGGCCACGCTGAAGCCCTTGGCTGAGGTCTCGAGGATGAAGGCAGTGATGCCTTTGCTGCCTGCATCTGGTACGGTTTTGGCGTAGACGACAATGGTGTGCGCGTCTGGACCCTGTTTTTGATATGTATTAGCCTTTTTGCTGACAGTATAGTAATCATAGGTACGGCAGAAGAAGAAGAGGAAAGTGTCTTACGTTGGTAATCCACATCTTTGTGCCGTTGAGCAGGTAGCCACCATCGACCTCCTTTGCTGTTGTCTTCATGCTGACAACATCGCTGCCAGCGCTATGCTCACTCATAGCCAGCCCGCCAATCTGCTCCCCGCTGATCAGACCGGGTAGGTACTTCTTCTTCTGCTCCGTGTTCCCGTTCAACATCAACTGGTTCACACACAACTGGCTGTGTGCGGCATAACTCAGTCCTATGCTTCCACTCGCTCTTGAGAGCTCCTCCATAACCACGCAGTGTGCTTGGTATCCCATAGCCAACCCGCCAAACTCCTCGTCGGCCGTTATGCCCAAGAAACCCGCCTCGCCGAACTTCTGCCACATTTCGTTGGGAAAGGCATTTTGGTGGTCTGTCCTGGCGGCAAGTTCTTCTGGTATCTCGCGGCGGGCAAAGTCACGGACAGAGTCGCGGAGTTCGTCTAGGTCTGATTGTGTGGGTGGCGTGAAGTTTGAGGGGTGCTTTGTAGAGGCGTATCGTTGTGCGGTGGGGATGAGGGTGGGACGAATGCGCGATTGGCGGATGCTGCGCGTGAGAAGACGGGGGGTTAGAGATGCCATCGTGTATGTGTCTGTTCAGGAAAGACAAGCAGAAGAACAAGAAGAAAAGTGTGTGAAGGAGCGGCTCAAGCGACGAGAAAGTAGTGACATGTTTGAACAATGCATCTTCGGCTGGCGACGGCTGATGGGCCGAGGCACCTTCCTAAGCTGCGGAGAGCGGGTCTGGGGAAACGACTGCGACGTCATTCCGCCCTTGGTTACATGCCATCTACCAAAAGAAGAAGAAAAAAGCAGTTCCAGCGAGGCGCAGGCCGTATAGCAAATAGGCGTAGCTGCGTATCGATTTCAAAGCTCATCCACACGCTTCATGCCCCTTCCATTGCACTCGCCAACATCCAGCGCTACCAGAAATCTGCTTACTGCGTTGTATGCCGCAATCGTAGCTGTCAATTCGACAACCATGGTATCCCCCACTGCCCGCTTGACCATCTCGGCCACCTTTTCCTCGACCTGCACCCCAATCGTCATCTGATCAGTATATACCATGACCGCATACTCTTCATTGCTTAGATGCTGCAGCCCCTCCTTCTTCACCATGCCGTGGCCGGTAACCGGTAGGTCGAAGATGGTTTGTAGGGCTGGCTTCGAGATGCCAGCTTTGTGCGCGAGTGCAGCGTGGACATCCCATTCATGCACCGCATGATTGAGCACTGCTACTCGGCTAATGGCTAGCTCCTTGAGACCATCTGGAAGGCTGGTTTTGGTGCGGATGGCGCCAATGAAAGAGTTCCAACCGTCTGCTACCGCGGGGTTGTGCAGAAGGGCGAGGTCGAGGGGGATGAGGGGGCGGGGCTTTCGTCGTTCGGCGATGCGCTCGTAGATGGGACGGGCCTCTTCGTTTGGAGGCTCGCTCGGGGCGTATGGGACACGCATTCTGGACGTGCTAGTTGAAGTGAAGGCTCTTTGGCGGGCTCTGGGCAGACAGGCGCGAAATGAACAACGTGCAAGGCTCAACAGCGGTGGACGGATGACCATTGGGGATTCAGGCAGGGAAAGAGACATGTATTTATAGGGAGCGAACCTAGATGCAGGGACTATTGCGCATGTGCTTTTCGTCATATGGAATAGCTGGCAAACCGTGCTGGCTTGTGCAGTCGGTTTAGATAAAACATGCACTCGCAAACATATAGCCCGAGCCAAGCTCTTTGAAGTCACACAATCCTAGATTCCTTCATGATATATTTTTCCGTAAATGCCGCTATAAAAAAAAACTAGTACATATCAAACGCAGAAATAATTCGACATTTACAACCTGCTCTGCTCATCGAACACGTTGGGTAATCTGGGAATGCCTTCCAATCTGGTGGTCTTCTTGCCAGCTGGCGCGAGTGTAACGTTGTACAGCAAGTCAAGCTTCGCCTTGGGGTCCTGGCTGGGCTTAAAGTCGAGCAGCAAGTCATCCTTGACCGCGAACACGGTGTCGTTGGTGACCCATTGGTCGTCGCGGGGGTATAATTGTGTGATCAAAGGCTTGTAGTTCTCGGCCGAGACCATGAGATGGATATGTGCGGGGCGGAAGGGGTGACGATCGAGCGTCTTGAAGAGTTGGCCAGCAGCGCCTGCCGCGGGGTTAGCGAAGCTCGTGCATGATGAATTCGTTTGCAAACATACCATCCGTAGGCAGCGAGTACGCGGTAGGCTTGTAACAGTAATACCAGTACTCTCCCTTCTCGTTTGTGGTGAACTTTCCTCTCAGGTTGTTTGGCTCTTGGTTCTCAGGGTCCTGGAAATCGTACTTTCCGTTTGCGCTCGCTTGCCAGATGTCAATGACGGCGTTGGGAATGCCCTTCTTGGTGTCCAGGTCCATGACCACACCGTGCATGAGGGTGGTTTGGCCATCGGGATGGGGGTTGCGAATGATGGTGTCGCCAAGGTTGCGGAATGGAGAGTGTGGTGACCAGAAGGGGCCGAGGATTGTGGACGAGGTGGGTGTCTCGCCAGACTCGTTGATGTGCTTGTGTGCGATCTCATCGACCAATCTGTGCATCTTGTAAGCAATCCATTTTGGGTCTGGTTGAGCCTTCTACTACATACGATTCCACACCGAGGACATCTGAAATACGATGTGCCTCGTTCCTGGTGCTTGTGGTGGTCTTGCCAATGGCGTTTACGAATCGTACGCCCTCAAACCACTCCTCGTTGGTCAACTCCACCTCACGAATGAAGTCGTGGAGATGCCTAATCAGCTTTCCCATGACAAATCGCGTCCGGTCGGGGACATTGGGTCCCATGGCGTTGATGACAGCGTCGGTAAAGTTGGGGTCGAAGCGGTGCGCGCCGTCATCCTGGACGTTGGGCGCTTGCTGTGTGTTTGGGTTCATGGTGAATGTGTGGAGACGCGAAAGTGCAAAGGTAAGAGGTAGAAGAATGCTCCGTCACGACTCAAGGCCGGGAGGGAGCGTAATAAATACCATCTAAGAAGTAGTCGGCCGCACCCAACCGAGCCATTACCGTTCGCAATGCCCGTCTCTCTAGCCGCGCACCAGGCGATGAGGCCGTGTCAGAAGTGCCTGCGGCATGCTGCACCGGCTTTCAGACGCGCTGCGAGCACGAGGAGCTACAGTGCCGAAGCGTGCGCCGTGTCGCGACGGCTGCCCCGCCTTGTCCCTGGTCGGCTGGCCCAATGAGAAGGGAGCCGAAGGGGAAAAGTTCTTTTCCGCCCTTTATCCCTCGCGCTTAGCCCCCATCACCGCCAATGCCCCCCGCCCTCGGGACTGATCCCGGAACTTGGGCGACGCGACGCGAGGGCCAAATTTTGGGAACGTCGAGGCGAGGGACCGTACAAGACATCTTCGAGTGCCGACTTCCTGCACAGACTATACTATTACTGATGATTCCGCCTTTTTGTTTTGGGTACAAACAATAGACGTTCAGCATGGTCAAGCACCACCTCATGATCGGCACGTGGACGCCGCCGGGTGTAATACTTACGGTCGCGTTCGACGATGAGACGCTAGAGCTGGAGCTGGTGAAGAAGACGGAGATTGCTGAGGATGAGCCCATTAGTTGGATGGCCTTTGACGTATGCGCCCAACACACGAGTCTCGATGCGACCCACAATGACTGATGATAAGCAACTCAGCATCAAAGAAAGAACATCTATGGCGCGTCCATGAAGAAATGGTCTTCACATCAAGTAAAGAGCCCAAGCGAGATTATACACACAGGAAGCTACCCGATGGGGGGTCATCGTATGTAATTTTGGTATCATCTCCTGACTTTTGGCTGACAACCCCTCCAGCAAGAGCGAATGATGCAGACACAAGGACGCGTGCTATTTTCCTTTTGCCCGCTCAAAAGCCACCTTATGCCGTGTATTGTAACCCGTTCTACGACTACGCTGGCTACGGCAACATCTTTTCGGTCAATTCATCCGGCCACATCAAGGAGAACATACAGAACTTCCCATACTGCGATAAGACGGCGATTCATGGCATGGTCTTTGACCCCTCTGAAACCTATCTTTACAGCGCGGATATGTGGGCAAACCGAGTATGGTGCCACAAGAAGATAGACGCTGAAGGAAGGGTAGAAACAGTAGGCTTCACTGAAGCCCCTGCCCCTAAGGACCATCCTAGATGGGTAGAGATGCATCCTTCAGGCAACTACTTGTACGCTTTGATGGAGGGAGGAAATCGTCTATGCGAGTATGTGATTGATCCGCAGACCAAGCTGCCAATTTATACCCACAAGACGTACCCCCTAATACCTCCCGGTAAGCTTCGCACTCATCTTCTCATAACACGCTCGCTAATCCAGCATACTAGGCATTCCAAACGCGGACACAATGTACCGCTCCGATGTCTGCTTCCTCAATAGATCCGCACAATACCTCTTCGCCACCTCCCGATCCAACTCCTTCTCCCTTACGGGCTACATTGCCGCCTTCAAAATTGGGCTGTCTGGCGCCATTGAGCGACAGATCTGCCTCAACCCCACGCCAACTTCTGGTGGACATTCTAATGCGGTTTCTCCATGTCCTTGGTCGGATGAGTGGCTCGCGCTTACGGACGATGAAAAGGGGGGAATAGAGATATACCGATGGCAGAATGAGTTCCTCGCAAGAGTTGCAAGGTTAGAGGTTGGCGAAAAAGGATTTGGCATGAACGCCATATGGTACGACTAGCTTTTAATAGATGCATAATGTCGCCATGTCTCATTGAAAACGCTTTTCATTCTTCCTCTTTTGTCAATTGGCATTCCCAGCGCTTTCAGTTCCAACGCCACAAACGTGCGGATAACTTCCAAATAACAGCCATGCTAGAGCCAAGCAATCAAATCGTGCGTGCGGTGCTTACATGCAGATGTGACCGAACACTGTCCGGGATTTCGCTTACATTAAGCCTCTCCACGTCCCGAAGTTGTGGCGTGGGATTTGGCGGGTCTATGTTCAGCCTCGGAAAATGAGGGGCAGCCACGGAGATGTCTCGCCTCCCAGTTTAGCAACAGCCGGCAAATGTCATCGGCGAAACTCTTCTTTTCCCCAACTTCGTCATGGCCCGCACCAGCCCATTGTAATAGTGTAGTTACGCTTCCTAAGTTCAATACTAAACTTTGACATTCCTAAGACTTGTTTCCATGATAGCTCTTTGATAGAAACACATTGACATCCCACCGTTGAAACTTACAGCTACCCCACGCAAGCAGACAACATGGCGTCCAAGTCAACACCAGGCATTTTGTACGTGACTATGCAGCCCAAAGAGGGTCTCGCGGAGGCACAGTTTCACGATTGGTAAGTTGACTGTCACACAGCCGTATTCTTGCCTCCTCACGGTCTCACCTAACACTGTTTCCTACAAGGTACCAGAATGAACACGGTCCTAACCGTCTCCGCCTTCCATTCTGCAACAATGGTTTCCGCTATCGCGCGACCGATCTCGAGAATGCACCTGGCTCAGAAGAAAAGCCCGAATGGATGGCAATCTACGATTTCGACGAGCTCGAATGGCTGACGCGAGAACCGTATATGAAACTCCGGAGCGCGCCGGCGCAGTCGCAACGAGAAAGGGACACTATGAAGCAGATTTTCGTGGACAGAAGATCGTATGACTTGCTCAAGGAGTGGAAGGGTAGCGACTTTAACGAGCTACACAAAGTAGAGAACGAGGGCGAGAAGAATGTCATGATTGCTGTGAGCTTCGCATTGCAGGATGGTGCAGACAAGGAGGAAGAGCTGAAGAAGTGGTATGAGGAAGAACATGTACCATTGCTACAGAAAGTCCCAGGTTGGAGAAGAACCAGGAGATTTGTCACATCCTATCTGGATCTCGAGAACGGCCACAAGTCGGAAAAGGAGTTCCTTGCGCTGCATGAGTATGCGCCGCAGCATGGACTAGGAGGACCAGAATTCAAGGCTGCTACCACGACAGAGTGGTGTGATAAGATCTACAAGGATGTTGTGAAGGACAGGAAGAGGAGGGTCTATGATCTGTACTACACGTTTGGTGCTGCGCAACGCGACCTGCAAAGCCTTGCCAGTAAAGACACAGCACCTGTGGACAGCATAGAGGGACTGGTGAAGACGTACCCAGCATACACTATACCCGAAAAACGACCGGTCATAGAAAGCTTCGTCACAACACCAGATGGCGTACTACTTCCTTACCGCCTCGAAGGCTCGAGCGATCCCAACGCGCCACTCTTGGTACTCGCGAACAGCATACTGGTAGACTATGGCATCTGGGACGAGTTCGTAACAGAGTTTCTCAAGCTCACAAACAACAAGTACCGCATTCTACGATACAGTACCCGCGGACGAAACACTCTGCCCCTGAACTCTGCATCCCCCATCACCATCCACACACTTACACAGGACGTTATTACACTCCTCGATGCTCTCCGTGCAAAGAAAGCATCGATAGTCGGCGTCTCGCTCGGTGGCGCAACCGCACTCAATACCGGCCTCTCCTATCCGGACCGTATCTCTGCATTCGTAGGCTGCGACACGAATGCCTTTGCACCTCCCACCAACGCCAACGCATGGAACGAGCGAGTCCAGATGGCCGAAAAAGAGGGACTGAAAACCTCATCGGGCGAACCTGTTGTCGGCGAGGAGCTAGCCGAGGTAACAGTGCGCCGCTGGTTCGTCAAGGAGTCTTACGACGACGCCGAATTAGCAAAGAAGATTCAACGTGTCAAGGACATGGTCAAGACAAATTCGCTTCCTGGCTTCCGCGACTCGGTCAAGGCACTGCATCAGTACGATATCCGGGATAAGATGGCTGGGTATCAGGGCAAGGGCGCCTTCTTGGTAGGTGCTGGTGACGGTATGCTGCCAAAGACTATGAAGGAGAATATGGCGGATAAGCTCGGTAGTGGTGTTGAGCTCAAGGTTGTGCAAGGTGCCGGACATTTGCCTATGGTGGAGAGGCCGCACGAGGTTGCGCAGTTTGTTGCTAGATTTTTAGCGGGATAGAGAGGTGTTGGGAGTCTTTGCAGAAAGGTTTGTACATGTCCTAAGCGGATCGATGATACAATGACTTGCAATGCTCTCAATAGGAAATTTTGCACACGATCAAGTCCTCAAACAAACAGGTACCAAGAGTATGCTGTAGGATATTCATATCGCTCGTCACACACTAACCTACGTGAATAAGAGAAAGAAAAAACAATACACTTTCCCTACCTATCCTCCCTCCCATCCATCCAACTAGTACAATTCACACACCTCTTCGCCTTGTCACTAATATACTTTCTGCAAAACCTGCATTTGACCTGCCTCTTGACGATGTTGTCCCCACTGCTCCTGCTATACCCAATCGCAATGACCCAAAGCGCCATAGCAATGGCCATGAACCTGACCATCTTATCTAGAAAGTGGCCGTAAGCCAGCACCACGGCGCCATCGTCAACAGCCTGCTGGGGCGTGTTGTAGCCGTTGGAAATGGTGCTGTTGTAGTTGGGTCCGTGTTGCAGGACGGCGAATTTGGCGTCGAGGTTGCGTGAGAGAAAGGGGAGGAGAGAGATGATGGGGAGGATGATGTCGGTTACGAGCGAGTTTGCGCAGGCGGTGAAGGAGGCTGCGATGCTGCGAAACGGAGTGGGAAAACATTAGTATATCCTATCATCACTACTACTACTACTACTACTACTGGTGCTGCTGGTGCCGGGGTGGTGAAGTTATCCCGGTTGGGACGTACATCAAGCCTACAGCTACTTCAAGCACGTTGTCGCGCAGCGCAAAGTTGCTGAAGCTGTCCCAGGCGCCTGCGGTTCTTCGCTTGATGCCTTGCTCGGCATCGCGCAGGGTTTGAGTCGTGTTTTCGTCTAGACGCGGCATGCTTGTGGTGTTGGGGATGGTGGTGGTGATGCTTGGAGGTGTTGCATTGCTAGTAGAGCTGGGCAGGGGCAGCAGGACAGGACAGGACAGGATCAGGATGCATGCCAGCTATCGACGTCATGGAGACGCGAACAGTTTCAAGCCAATCATGTTAGTCTCGCCCTTACAGAAGCCAGCCAATCAACAAATGGAAACAATGTATTGATATCCCTCTGGGTTTGGGGGGAAAAGGTAGCAAGCGAACGACCATTTGAACGTTAAATGTGCCTCTTAGTCGTAGGACAAAGCCGGCTCCAAACAAAACACCTCCACTTCACGACAGCCAAGACATCACCACTTGCCGAATGCAGCTAGAAAGCCACTTTTTCTACCACCGGAACATGTCCTCGCCCGTGGGTCCTCTAGCGACGACACCAGATGGACAGTACTTCCCAAACCTTCTTGCCCTGCATTCTCCCTACGAGGCGGCCCTACAACGCAGACGGCTGTAGCGCCACGCACGACATGGCGACATTCTGCGCGAAATCTCCTCCTGCTACGGATCAAGATGCCGAACACGAATGTCTGTCCGCTCTTAGCACGCACTTGAACCACGTCTTGGCAGTATACGTACTCGCTCTTCCGGCCTCTCTGCACCCTACCTTCCAAAATAGGCGCGTTGGTTGTTGTGTACCCCCCAAGTTCGGCCCTTTTTTTTCCTCCCTTTTAACAACCGAGCCTTACTCGTCACGCAAAGACATATACATAGTAGTGCTATATAACACATGCACACACAGCCGTGTGCCGCCATGGGAGCGAAACAACCCCGCCCAATCACGCCAGTGTGCCAGCCTCGTGATGATTCGCAGGACCCTGCTGTCGTCAACTTTGCCGACCCCGGTCCCGTCCATGACGACCGTGTGATCGCGCATTACCCTTCTCGGAAAGGCTAGGGTCGCCTACCTGGAAAGAAAATACGCAGGGTCTCCGAAGCTCGGGGTTTGCATCATGACAAGCGGTCAGGTCAAGTCAAGGTCCAAAGGCAAGTCAAAACAGAGGAGACTCGGCGTCGTAAAGTTCATCTCATATCTTTTCGCGGAAAGATGCGCACGATCATCTTCTTTTCGAATTTTCAGTGTCGCTGGAGTGTGATTGGGTGGTGATAACTGGTACTATTCCGGTAGGTGGCGTTGCGCAAGGGCAGGCTGATTGGCGTATTCGTGGGTCAATCACGACTTCACCCGAAAAGACTATAGGCGGTTTAGGCGTAAGATAGGTCAGATCTACGATTCAAGTCTACGCGGTGCCGACTCCCGCTTGTCTCGCGAGACGGCGGAGGTTTGGAGAAGTGCGGTACGGGCGGTAAGCGCGCAACGAGGATTGTCCCAGTGTTGGAGGGTGGGGTAGTCGTGTATTGTGGGCATGCGCCGTGAGGTCACGGCACCTCATCCTTGTTTAGTGTGCAGAACTAGTGAGGTTTGGTGTGGGGGAGGGAGGGAGGCCGCGGTGCGTGTACTCGACAGACTACATGGGCGTCAAGAGATTCTGTCCAGAAAGAATGCCATGAGCCTAGTCGGTGACGTGCTCCGTGGCGCGCGTCGAAGTTGGAAGAAGGTGAAGGAAAGAGGGGTAACTGGAAGTTGAGATGGGATGCAGTGTTATTTGCTCATCTATCTGTCCAGTACATCCGATGCAACCGCGGCACAATCTGGACGACAACAATGTGTGTAAATGCTCGTTTGAAAACACCGCCCAATGCAAGTTCCCCTTGAAATGCAAGCCCGTGGTATACCAACAACGCCTATCCATGCTGTGCGCTTGAGCGCCCCCAAAAAAGACTAAAAAAAGCCGCTAACGCCGTGCAATGCTACTATGCTCAACAACGAAACGCCCCCTTTCCTCCCAATGCTGATGCTCTGACGTTCCTGTGTGTGAACGGCTAGCTCTCATGCATCGTTGCTCCAGGCCTACCCAACCCTATTCTGTCATCTTGAAATTTCGGTCACCGAGTCTGTCCTCGCTCTTGACTTGGACCTGGTCGACGACCTCCGGCGTTCCGCGCCCTCCTTGGCCTTTCGATTTTTTGTGCGCCGCAGTGCAGGGCTCTCTTCCTCTTCTGATTCGTCTACGGTGAAGAGATCCGGACTCGGTTCCCGCCATGAATGACGATGGCCTGATAGTGTGCGTGAGTAACGGCGACGGTTCTGCTGCTTGCGTGCGGCGAGGTCTTGTGCGCGCCCTCGACCTGGCCCAGAGATGCTGATCCTTGGTGGGCTAAGCTGGGATACAACCTGCGGTGTGTCGTTCAAGCGTTCGTCGTCAAGGCCCATGAAGGATTCTTCGTCCTCTTCGTAGATGGTCGGTGCGTGGTAGATGCTGTGGATCTGCGTGTGGTTCTGCTTGACGTAGTGGGCCCACTTGCCAGCGACATTGGATCTGAACTTGGTGGTCTTGGTAGTACATGGACCCTCGTTGGCATCAATACCGGCGCTCAGAGACAGCTCGTATGGGTCGTCAGCTTCAGTGATGGGTGTGATGAAGTGAGCGAAGGGATCTTCATCGATATCGGGCAGGTAGTTTGATTGCGCATCGTCGTCGCCGTCCTCAACCCATGGTGGGAAGGAGTAGGCGCGAGGCTGGCTGCGTAGGTAGGAAGGCATGGCTGATATAATATGTCTGATGGAGCGAAAGAGAGAGGAGCAGCGGACGGGTAGTGACCGTTTGGAACTTTTTTCAACCTTGACAAAGGCACCGTGACCAAGAATGTTGTTCTCCCGGCTCCTGGCCGGTCGTTCTCCAAGGAACTGCTTGCGAACGCTCGGTGAAGAGAGTTCACAGATGTGGGTGAGTAGGTGTTCTTGTAGTTGGGCCAGTGGAAAGTGGCACACGCAAGGATATATGCGTGACTTGGACTTGCGCCCCTGAAGAGTCACGAGAAGGCGGAGTGGCAGTGGAGACTAGGATGAGACAATGGGGATGCTGCCTGGGAGATGTTTGCCTAGAGGATGGATGCGTAGACTGGGAGACGAGGCAAGAAGCAATGGTTCGTACGCCTCGAGACTGCCGAGTGTTGAAGCCATCTTCTGGAGGATTCGTGGAGTACTTATGTTCCCAGGCCGAGATATGCGGCCGCAAGAGGAGCCCTGCATGGGCAGTGCATACGCCTACGGCTGCATTAGCGCAGGCGTGGAGGAGAAGCTTGGGATGGGTGACAAGCAGAGGGATGGTTGACGGACCACATGGGATGGTTGGCGGCACACCATCGCAGTGAGGGATGACCTGCAGGCTGCACGCGCGCATTGGCCACTAGATGTTGCAGACAGGACGGCCGTTAATGCAGGACTGCAGATCGCGACGACGCCGACCCGCTAAATGGCAAACTATGGCCAGAGACTGACCAGCGCCCTCTGCCATTGCAGATTGTGCAATCTGCAGCGAGGCGCGATGGCCAGCGACGACTGCAGAGTGGGTGCCGGCGAGTCAGAGGACCGAAGCCACTACCAAGTCACGATCCGGTGCTAGGAGCGGGGCAAGATCGCACACGATGGCTGATGGCATCACCATACTCCCAATTCCCACTCAGCCTCACTTAGTCTTGCCTGCTTCCGTCCTGCACCACACCCTCTTTTGCTCACCCACGCCTCGCTTGCGCTTTTTCCAGCGTGCTGACTGCTGATGAGTCCCACTACGCGTCCCATCGTGAACATGACGAGCCTGCCTGCGTGAACCTTCGTTTGGTGCCTGCAACCGGCACTGTCTCACGCCTCCAGTCACGGTGGCTCTTCAGGGTGTTGTACCCAAGTATCATGGATGCCGGTTCAGCCGAGTGCAGGTTTCAGCTGATGCGGCTCCAATGCACCATAACCAACATCTGCCCTTATCCCATCATGAGACTCGCCACCCCGATCGCGCACCAGCATAGTGGTTTGCCAGGAAAGACTGCCATATCATATGGCATGCTGGGATACCGCTGCTCGGCTCTACTTTCCATCCTGCCAATCCTGTTAGATATTTCCCTCCATTCTAGCATTCCGACCCACTCCGCTTCGTTGCGGCCTTACTACGCATGGGCCCCCTCAGAAGATATCACGAATCCATCCGCTTACAGCGCGACGGGTCTGTCGGACTCGTAGCACGCGCGGGTCAATGGTGAAAACTACGTCACTGGCAACCATCATCACTCCACGCGCTCCAACTGTCGACATCGCCATTGACAATTTCAAATACTCAACGATGCCTTGTCATTAAGCGCGCCATGCTGACCTGTGGCTCAATATCGAGACTAAGAGCCCTATCTCAGTCCTTACTCGTCACCTGAACCCTGACGCCGCCTGACAGCCCCGAGTCGCCTATCTACGTGTATTTTGACGTTCAAGCTTATCCCTTCGCTTAGACGAACAAAGGAAACCTGTGGATCCCAACGTCGGGTCTTGAGGAGGACGTTCTTGAACGCCTCGGTGGCTTTTCCGGCACTGGACGGTGTGCAAAGTGAATGAATCCCGGCCGCGAGCGTCTCGGTACGTATAGTCGACACTAAACCATTTACACCTTCGAAAAGATACGCGTGGCTAGTCCAACTACGCATACATTAGGATAGTTCAGCTCGTCCTAATGATCGCTACTACCAGACTCGTGGGAAAAAGAGAAATGCACCACGGAGAACATGATAGATAGGTATACATCCCCGAAGCAGCATTGTTTGCCGTCGCCTATCAAAATCTGCATACCTTTGGGCCGCGAACATTTCTGCCCTACACCAACCTCTTCGTGACTCAGACGTCACTGTTACATTGCATCCTACCTTCAACATGCGCGGATTACTACTTCGGGTGGACTATACCTACACAAGCCGTGACATTTTGCTTTTGCACACTAAATCTCTGGCCCACGTGAATCGATCGATGCTGTTTATATGACCATCAGAATACCAGCCCGCAACCGAGAGCACCCCAGCAACATTGGCAAAGAGATTACGACTGCTATTCGCCCCTTCGTCCTCAAGCGTCCTTGGAAGCGCACCTTCTGGAGGCTTTCACCGCTTTACACCGCCCTTTGCGCGTGCTTTCACTATACGATCGACGCCCCGCGCTCGGGAGCTGCTTGTCGCTAGCTTACAAGCGTAAAGCAGGGATTCACCAAACCACCAAGCTGCAGCTCTACGAGAAACAACAGCATCGCAGTGGGTCTCTACATTTTTAATACCCATCCCAGGTGTCTTCAAACAACTCGGACCAGCCTTGGCCCACTCGGGTATGATTGGACCTCCAATGACGTTTTAGTTTATGTTTCGTTGGAAGGGTCTCAATTGGTCGCATGTTTCATGCAAGGCGCTCACCGCCGCAGTAGCACCATCACCACCAAACGCTGACACTCGACACCAAATTTGACATACATGCCACCTGCCTAGCCTCTCAGATTCAAAGGTACTTTTTCCGTCGATAATGCTGCAAGCGGCTCTGTGGGGTGCATATTGCAAAGTCCCCACTTCGGCACTCCAGAGTCCGTATCGTGAGGAATGTTTGCAGGCCGGATGTAGATCGCCCCTCTAGAAAATTTAAAGAATGCGCGCGTGTGCTGACTGCCCAACTATTCAACCAACATCACGACAGGGTCTGATGAGGCTCTCACCGACTACGTCACCTTAGGGCTCTTGAATCGCTCGAACGTTCCAATGCCGTCGATGCAAGCGCCCGAGTTCTTCGAACCTGATCATTCTCATCATCCCGGTGACTTGGAAAAGGGTCCATCGCGCGTTAGTACTGACCTACAAGCGAGCTATTTGAAGGCACGATCTAGGACTCAACAATGGGACAACTCACTCATGATCAAGGCGATCGGAGCTCTCGCTTGCGCGGATCTTTTGGCAGAATCTTCAGGTCAATCAACAACAACAACAACCACGGGGCCAACAATTGCAGACGGCCTCGCCTCAAAAAGCAAAGTGACTATGGTCACCCTGCCAGCGCAAATTGACTGTGGTCACACTGCCAGCGCAAAATTCGTGTCTTGATGGGGGGTAATTTAACGTCGTGGGGAGCCGTGATGTTGAGAATATACAACAGCCGCCCTCACCCCTGTAGTACAACAGCCACCCTCATCCCTGTAGATCACCATGTACCGCTCTCAACAAAGCATATAGAAAGCCGGCGGGGAGATACGCGCGCACTACTATGTTGAATGTGTAGAATATTTGGTTGTATGGTTTTGTTTTGAAATGTAGATTATTTCCCTATATGCAGTTGTTATCCCTCACCAGATGCGCCCATTACACCCCCTCCCCCCTTGCTTCCCCAGAAGATCCCTACGAGAATGAAAAACGCCGAGAACCGTGGGTATATGATCAGAAAGCATGTATGCTAGGACCCAATGCCGATCTCGTAGCCTAGCATTACCTCTGTAGAAGCGCCTTCCCAGCCTCTGTTGCCGCCCGTCGATATCATAAAGTTGCACGTAGGGTCGAGGTAGAGCTGCGAAATGACGCCTGTACGGTGACCAGGTACGATGAGAAAGGGAGTCGCTGCTGCGCCTGTTTTAGTACTACCAGAGTCCTCGTGCGTGAGGTCGTATAGACGGAGGATGTCATATGAGGCGCTGACCGTCATTAGCATATGCTGAATGGTACGTGTGATGATAGGCAAGCCACTTACCAGATGAGATGTTTCCCATTGGGCATAGCCCGTACAGCACTTACAGCGCCGCTTACGCTGGGGAACCTAAAGGTTCGCCTCGGTTCTCGCAGGCTCTTGTGCAGACTGTACTCGTCCACGGTGCCGTTTCTCCTGCCCACGTAGATGAAGTTGCCGTCTGGTGACCAGCAGGCGTTCATACACCATGGCGGAGTATTCCGAGGAGGTGTTATACGCGCTACGGGATTCGGTTGCCGTCTGTCCCAGATACGCAATGTACCGTCCATGGAGGCATCAAAAAAGGTTGTTTCAGAGGAAGCCGGCTGCTCGGTCTGGTTTGCAGAGGTGTTGACTGGTTGTTCCATGTCTTCTGCATGAGGTAGCCCGTGGGCAGTGCCGTTTCCTTGTAATTCGGCTGTTCCATTGGTGGCTGACTGTGTCTCGGTGGGTGCAGGAGGCTCCTTTAGACCTTCACCAGCGGGCTCTTGAGGTTCCTGGACGGGACCACCCATGTCCATCATATCCAGGTCGGCGTTGGCGTCCTCGTCAGCCTGCTGTATCCCGTTCGCGATAGCTCTCGAGAACTCGTCGTCATCATCCCCAAAGGATGGCAGGGTTGCTGAGAGATTGTTCTCTTGGCCGCCGTCGCCGAACAAGGAGTCTTGGTCCTTATCTCCGAACAGCGAGTCGTCGGGGGATCCTTGGGCATCTTCGGTCCCTTCATCTTTCGGCAACACGGGCTTTGGGTCGACACCGTTGGGGATGCTGCCATTTGCTCGGGGTCGAGCGGAGTTGTTTGAGGAGAAGGTGCCGTTCGAGAGAGGTAGGGTTTCGGTGTCCTGGGGTATGGGTAGGGTTGATAACGGTCTTTGTTCGATTGCGGAGATTTGGCCACCACTGGTCTCAAACTTCCTCTTGACCTGGCCGGTATTCAGGTCCCAGTCGTTGATGGTTTTGTCCCAGCTACCACTCAATACCGATGTCTCATCCTGCGCTAATGTCAAGACTGACACGGCGGATGTGTGGTTCTTGAGCGTATGTATCCGTGTTCCTTCTTGGTGTCGCACGGATTGTAGATTTATGCCTCCAGAGTCCAGGCCTGACAATAGCCACAGAGCCTGGTGGTGGACGGCGAGTGAGTAGACAGGCGACAGGCTCTCAGCCGCATTCGCAGTGTCCTCGTTCTCCCAGTATGAGAGCAGCACACCCGCTTTGGTGACCGAGTCAACGAAGGGATGTCGTTGGGCCACGGTGAGAGCAAGCTTCCCATTGGCCGTGTCTACCCAATTGAATTTCCTAATGTAGCCGTCTGCGCCTCCGCTGAAGACCCATCGCATATCTGGCGTTGCTGTGATAGCGTTGATCGACGTGCTGTGCGGCGCGGCGATTGTGGGTATAATGTCGTAAACGGGCGCATTGAGAGCCTCTTGCCGCACGCTTGGGCGAAATGGCAGGTAGCCTAGAACACCTGTCGCTGTGGCCGCGCGAGGGCTCGGCGATGTGAGAGTCACAGCCGGGTTGCCATCTCCTTGTCCCGGCGTGCCTCCATTGGGTATACTGTTCCGCGGGCGCTGTGAAGGACTGTCTGGCTCGTCCTGGTCTTGGTCTTGGTCTTGATCCTGGTCTTGATCCTGATCCTGATCCTCGTCATCATTGTCGTTGTCCCCTTCACCGTCGTCGTCGTCATTATCGCCGTCATCGCCATCATCGCCTTCCTCGTCCTCATCTACATCCATGGCGTCGCCCTCATCTTGCTCATCCTCCTCCTCGGCGGAGCCTATGCGCGCGGTCAGCTGGACAGCTATGCTAGGTGTTTGAGGCGTCATTACTGTTGCCATTCTCGTAATCATCCTCCTCGCTCATTCTGCATCCATTAGTATGGGCTGTGTGTGCTTCTGTTCGACGTGTAAATCCCGGTGTAGGGACAATTGTAATGCGCCGAAGTTCGCGTTGACGGGCATGGATGAGGCTCGGCTTCGCGCGTCATCTCTCCGCGAACCACGCGCGGGCCGTACTAACCTAGATCAAGGCTAGAGTGCTACACTTCACGGTACAATCATACCCTCCAACGCCTCTGTGCATCTTCTCTACGACCAATTTTTGGCGAATTTCGGATAGAGCGAGAAATTCCTCATCAAGTGCCCACCGCGTCACGTTCAACCTCGCTGGTATTGATCATCTCCTCGACAAAGCCTGCGGCCTGTCTTGAGTCGTCCTGCAGCGGAAATCCATGTTCTTCTTACCTTGCAGATTGGATATTTGTTTTTTGGAGACTACACGATACTCATGTTCATTTCCCTGTATCATGGCTTGGAGCGACAACTACTCTCAGCTGTCTACTCGGGCTCAACTCGCTACTTACCTAGGTAGACAAGCTCGAAGACCCAATCCAGACTTATCGTTTGCGGTAGCCACGGCAGATCAATGTCGAAGGTGACTGGATTTAAATGCGCCACCGATCGTTGCTCAAAGAACCCAACACTCTCGTGATATCGCGGCCAGAAGCGAGGGTGCGGAGCGGAGGCCATATGCGGCGATGCAATGGTGGGGATGACATGTGGCTTGGTCCAAGCTCGAACTTCGAAGTGGCAGCTTTCGGGGCTGAATCAGAAACATATTCGACACGACAAAAGCCTCAACCCCGAGAATTGCCGCTTTGGAATCCCTTGGACTGGACAGATCATCAAACTACTTCCGCCCAGCGATCACATCATCCCCATCTGTGTACTGCAGCCTGGACCCTTTGCGACCTCTTCGAGCCCCATCACAGTTGCCTGCGTAAGGGAATTACGTGGCCCCAGCGATTTCTATCTAGAGCCTCCTTTCGATCGCATTCCCTTTGTCACTAAATATGTTCAACCGAGACCGACTTCCGGGTCTTCCTGGAAGCTCTCCGCGGCCCCCACCGCGCAACGATGGCTACGGACAACCACCACAACAGCAACCACCGCCTCAACGCGGTCAAGACACGAGAATGGGGGGCTACGCAGACAGACCGCCACCAGGCTATGGCGCTCCGCCGCCCGGTGGTCAGCGTATGCCTGCAAGAGCCCCTCAGGGAGGCGGAGGCGGCGGATCGCCTGCTAGACAATTGCGGCCCATCAAGAGCCCTGGGGGCAACGCATATGTCTTTGGCAACATGTATGTACTTACTTCGTGCTATGAAGATTCATGCGCCCTAGAATTTCTCGTAGCATGGATTTGGCCGTGTCCTTCTGACAATCCATAGTGTCGCAGTCTCACCCCAAGATTTCCAACCGAATCCCGACGGCTCCGATATCTACATTATTCTTAACGGCAACTACGCGCTCTCCGCACGACCTACCCAAGGATGCCAGACGGGCGAAATTGGTCTTACCGACGCACAGCGAACATGGGCTGGCATATCACTCGGTCCTCAGGAGGTTGTCCAAGTAGCACAATACGACCACTTCAGTCAGAGCCATGGGAAGTCTTATTTGGGAACCGTCGACGTAGAAGTCGGTTTCGCCGGGAGGAAGACGACAGACACACCCTACGATCAAGATGAGCTTGCGACGCTGTTCAAGAAGAATTTCGAAACCCAAATTTTGGCTCCTGGTCAACAACTCCTCCTTGACGTTAAGAATATACCTCTCAGGATGTCCATACGCACTGTACAGCTTGCAGACTTGTCCATGGAGAAAGAGGAAACCGACGCGCCTTCAATCACCGATCCGAGGGCCCGTGGTATCCTTACGAGACATACACAGGTGGACTTCTTCAAGGATGCTCGGACAGAACTCAAGCTGAAAGCATCTGCGAGGCGAGCAGCAGCAAACTCCATCATTCAACCGGGCTTCAAGTTTGAAGACATGGGCATTGGTGGTTTAGACACTGAGTTCGCCGCCATTTTTCGAAGAGCTTTCGCGTCTCGCATCTTTCCCCCAGGTATTCGGGAGAGGTTGGGCATTGACCATGTCCGTGGTATGCTTCTATATGGTCCTCCTGGAACTGGTAAAACTTTGATTGCAAGGCAAATTGGAAAGATGCTGAACGCCCGTGAACCCAAGGTCATCAACGGTCCAGAGGTCTTGAACAAATACGTCGGAGCGTCAGAGGAAAATATCCGAAAGATGTTCGCAGATGCAGAAAAGGAGCAGAAAGAAAAGGGCGATGAAAGTGGCCTCCATATCATCATATTCGATGAACTTGATGCCGTGTGCAAGCAGAGAGGATCGGGTGCTGGCGGTGGTACCGGTGTAGGCGACAGTGTCGTCAACCAGTTGCTATCAAAGCTGGATGGTGTGGACCAATTAAACAACATCCTTCTTATTGGTATGACGAACCGTATGGACATGATAGATGAGGCGCTTTTGCGACCTGGTCGTCTCGAAGTGCATTTGGAGATCTCCCTGCCTGATGAGTCTGGTCGTGCCCAAATTCTGAAGATCCACACCACCAAGATGCGAAAGAACAATGTTCTAGAAGCAGACGTCAGCGTTGAAGAGCTTGCGAAACTCACAAAGAACTTCTCGGGAGCTGAACTCAATGGCCTGGTCAAGGCAGCAACGTCCTACGCTTTCGGCCGACATCTTCAGGGTGGTACTACAGTTAAGGCAGACGTTGAGAACATCAAAGTCATGCGTGCGGACTTCTTGAGCGCGCTTGATGATGTCAAACCACTATTTGGTGTTGCCGAGGAAGAGCTCAGCAAGCGGTTGCGACACGGCATCATTCACTACTCACCGTTCATCAAGGATATACTGGAAGATGGACGTCTGTACATCAACCAGGTCAGAAAGCCGGAGTCGAGCCCACTTTTGTCCGTCGCTTTGCATGGTCCGCCCGGGTCTGGAAAGACCGCTCTGGCTGCCAAGATGGCGATCGATTCGGGCTATCCGTTCATCAAACTGATCTCGGCTGAAGACATGATTGGTTATAGTGAGATGCAAAAGGTACAGCAGCTCGACAAGACATTCCGAGATGCCTACAAGAGTCCGTTGAGCGTCATCGTCATCGACTCGATTGAGTTGCTGTTGGACTGGGTGCCCATTGGCCCTAGGTTCAGCAATACTGTCTTGGCTGCACTCAAGGTACTTCTCGGCAAGGAGCCACCAAAGGTATGTTGAATATGCACGCCGCTACAGGGGAACCCGTTAGGCTGACAAATACAGGATCGCCGTCTGCTGATCTTCGCGACTACAACTGAACGCTCGGTACTTACCCAGCTCGATCTCTTTGCTCGGTTCGACGCCGAGATTGCCGTACCAAATGTCAACACTCAGGGCGAACTCGCAAACGTCCTGCGTGAATCTGGCGCCTTCTCAGATTCCGATCAGCAGCGCGCGATTAGTGAGATTGAGGAGATCACCGGTAGCGCAGAGGTCGGGGTCGGCATCAAGAAGATCCTCACCGGTATCGAGACGGCGAAACAAGACCAGGATGTACCTGGTCGCTTTGCTCGCGTCATGTCACGTGCTATTGCGACAAACAGGGGGTCACAATGAGGCGAGAACGAGGACGCGGAAGGTTCACGGCTACCTGCGTGATGCTGCAAGCCTACCTACAGCACGTGCTGACCGAGGCCCTTTGTATCTATCGAGATATGAGATAACATCATTCCAAACCATAGATCTTATTACAGTTCTAGCAAATAGATTCTACTGGAGCTTCAATTTCACGAGCCTCAACATAACGATCACAATCAACAAACTCCCTCATCCTTGACCATCTGCTCAATAGAGAAAGAAAAAATTCCGATTTTCGTCAACGCATCGGAACTCTTGACACCGTACAGCATTCCCCTTCCCCCATTTCCCGTTCCCCACCTTGCCAATCTGTCACTTGTCAGGCCGCTTTCCAATAACCTCACATGACACCCGCACACCCCTGGCATCGGTTTCACCGTCGAAGCGAAACTGCTGACCTCCTGCATACCAATTCACAGGACCCACCCTTTGTAGGGGAAGGAAAAAAATAGGAGGCACAGAAAAGGAACATCAACATGCACGACATTGTTGTGCGACTTGTGTGGCTTCGTGACTTATGTGGGGGTGTGGCATGACAGCATGTGTGTTTGCGGGTATTCATGGGAGGAAGTAAGAGGAGGAAGAGTGGTTTGATCATGGGTTGTATAAAAGTGAGGCGTTGTCTGAAACTCCAAAGTCGCATGTCGTGGAATATGAGGAAGCAAGCAAGAGATGGATATCGATTTGCCGGATTCCAGTTTGTATATGTCCGTGGTGGGACCTGGAGTCGCCAACGTTTTCTGGTATGCAGGCCAAGGATGGGTAGGGGAACGTAATGCTATCCCTAACCCTCGGTTGTAAGTGCTAGGGTCTCAGATTGGAGACATCATATGATGCTCTTTGCCGTGTATGCCGGCTGGAGTGGTGGACAAGTGTTTATGATCAGTAAGGCAGTGTTGACCATCGTTATTACTATACTCAAACCGGTCATGCAAAGAATGGCATCAATCATCACCCCACGCTAAGATTGAAATGAGATAGCGTGTCATTTTATGTACTTGCAGGTGGGCCGCCCCACTAAGAGGGGCTTTCATGTTGGCCACAGAAGCCGTTTACATCAATATGTGAGTAAGACTAGGAAAAGCTCATACCGAGAGACGCCCTCGTGACTGACGAGCTTGATACCAATCACAGAGCCCCATCATCATCATCATCATCATCATGCCGCCAATCCGAAACCAAACCGGTCCACAAACCACAGAGACGAAAAGGATGTATAATCGAAAGCTTTCTCAACACTCCACCCATCGACCGTCTTGCCGTCCTAGCACGCTATTCGTTCGCGCTGAACTATTGAGCATGCTCATCTAGCTCCCAGTCTGCATCTAGCAGGTAGACAGTTTACGAGGAGCCACGCCAGGTACCCGCCCCGTTCCCGACCCAGATGTCGTCTGGAAGCCGCTATTCGTTCGCTAGCTATCAGCAAGCGCGGAGCACTTGCATCAAGCGGCGGGCCGAACCGCGTCACAGTGCCTGAACAAGAAAAGCTGGCGTGTGGGACGCTAAAAGCAGCGAGGCCGGCTACCGAGGGTGGAGCGGAAGTGGAGTGGATATCGTGAACGACAGATTGCAACTTCAAACTCACTTCTGAAATACGACTTTTGTGGAAAAGTTGCTAGGAAACGTGGAAATCGAGACCGGTGGTAAAGTCCAGGGAGTCGTAAAGTGACCGAATGCCGTCCGTATTTAAATATAATCAAAATTTGTAGCTTAATGTCATCCACAGACCGAAAGGCCAATGTTGAGGGTGTCAGATATGCCTAGTAGTCGACTGGTGTTGGGTAGCGGCTTTGTGCCGTGCGGAATTGCTCTGGGTACTTGCGTGCTGCTCGGTCGTTGAGTGAACTGCTCAGAACGTTAAACTCATCTCTAACTTTAGTGGTTAAAATGAACTCACTCTACACGCGTCTGAGTCCACTGCAAATCTTTCTGCACTTCCTTGGCAGCTTTCATGCCTTCCGCAAAGTTCAAGCGAGCACCAGCCAACCGTCGCTGGGCGAGCGCCTGCAATTCGAGGAGTTCGCGGTGCTTGGCGTTCAGTTCGCCAGATCTGAGTACAACGTCAGTTACACGACTCTAGTCAACCCAGGTGATAGAGACTTGAATGCCACGCCTCACGAACTTACGTTTGTGCTTGCTTCGCTAGGCTGCGATCGAGTGGCATGGGGTCAAAAGAGCCGTTCACACGACCGCCCATGTAATCGAGGAGATCCACGCTGGCGGCGCCGCTTGTCGACTCATAGTCACTTGCACTGCCGGCGTAGTTGCTAGAGGTAGCTGATGGCTCGTACGACGGCACACCAGACGTTGTGACGCTGTCTGGAGCTTCGGGAGGTGACCCTGATACGCGTCCATAGCTATGCTGTTGGGGCGGGTAGTAGCAACCTGGCTTTTGGGGCATGTTGATCGGATAGGATGGCTGAGGGTAACGGTAGAAAGATTGTGCGGAGGCCATTTTGAATGCTATCAATATGCTTTGTGGGCTATGATAGTATGAAGGATAATTGGTTGGTGTATGATGCAAGTCGCCAGATACTGGAAGCGGTTGGTGAGGGTATTGAAGTGCGAAGCTAAGACAACGATCCAAATCAGACAATGTTGTAATGATATTTGTAGAACCTGTACAAGGTGAATAGAGAATCAGAAGGAGAAGATGAAAGACCCGCATCGGGACCCCTTTTTATACCTTTACATTGTGGGCATACTAGGGGCATACTGGTCGATGGGGCATGGCTCTGACCCCTTCATGCCGACTCTTACCCGTAACCCCGCCCTTATGGTGATAAAGCTGCATAGTCTTACATCCACCGAGGTCTCTTTCCGCTAGGGCCGGATGGTAAAGCGTCATTTGGACTGGGCTGGATGGAGGTCCTTGACCGTGGGCCGCAGCTGATGCCCGATGCTTCGGAGCGATACTGGATCACTAAGGTGCCAATTGGCTAGGGCAAGAAACTAGTGGAAGAAGGCCTCAGCTCGTATCGGCAAAGAAGGGTCAACGGAGCGAATTGGCGTGCAATGGTGAAAAGTTGCGATTGTGGTAGCAGTGCCGTTGATGGCCGGCACCAGTGCATTGCTAAAGGCAGCGAGGCAGAGTAAGCGCAGCAGACGCAGCGCCAATGTAGTGTAAAAGCAGCGCCTGTGGAGAATTGTACATGCATGGGTAGTCTGCCGGACGGGCCTGCTAAGTGTTGTCAAGTTGATGCGTTGGCTCGACAGCTGCCAGCGCCCTTGAGCATGCAATCTGGAGCGGGATGCATGGGATCAAACAGTGCATAGCGCCAGTGGCGGAATCCATCTACACCAGATTGAAGGATAGAGATTGTGCGTGTGGCCGTGCGGCGCGATGGAAGGACGGCATGTCCGGGGATTTCGTAGTCATGGTCATGGAAGGTCGTGGAGAAATATTCGGGTCCAGCAGAGCCCCGCCTGCTCCCTGCCCCTCCATGGGCCCGGTGCGTCATCCTTGCGAGCAGCAATTCAGACAGGCCAGTTGGACGCCAATTGGCCACGCAGGCGAAACTCAACGCCTTGCTGCAGCTTGAATTTGGCGCTTGATGCCTGAAGCCGATATTGGATCCCTGCCCTGCGTAACCTCGCGCGACACCTCACACGCGTCTAGAGACATTCCATTTATAAGTCTACCGCATCGTAAGAGCGGGAATAGTGGCGGTGAGGAATCCTACCTAGCTCGCCCCCTTCACAGCTGATCACTTTCGGCATGCTAGCCATGCCCTTGCATGTACTGCTACCTTGTTGCCTCGCAGCGCCATCTATGTAGGCAAGTTTCGGTGTGTCATCATCGGGCCCTACCTCACGTCTCCAGCATGCTTTCTGAGCGTTCAATCTTTAGTGTTGATAATGTGTTCCACGTGGCGCTATCTGAACTTCATTGTAAGCCGATGCTCAAGAAAACCGTTACATTAGCACTCCAGTGGCGCCATACGAGCCGATCCGGTGCCACAGTTATCAGAGGCAGTCATGCGAGGTGCGCGTGGAATCTACAGATAAGCCATAGTTGTACAGCCTTCCCAGTATCTTGGTTCTTCGTCATGGACTGAAGGCCCGTTAATAGAGGACCTCTACACTCTACCGGACCCTTCTCATGCAGGAACTATGCGCCGAACCAAATATGCAGAGTCGGTAACACCACGCGACTAGCCTGGATGCGCTGCTAGGATGCTGTCCATGAGGGCAATCCGTCCTTCGCGCTTCGTTAGGCACAACGTTCGCATTGCTAGCTGACTTTATGGCACTTCGGCGATCGTCTTGGTGCATGGGGACGTGTATTCGCCTACGTACACTGCATTTGGATAAGGCCATTTTTGACAGCGGAAGCCACTCAATCTCCATCGCAGCGATGAAAGCTTGTTGTCGCTTGGACAGTTAACGTCTTTCCAGATACGGATCTCGGCACAGCAGAGTGGCTCCTGACGAACATGTCGCTGCGTGCTCGCAGATCCCAGTTCACCAGTCCCAGGGAAGCGTCGTTTTGTATATTTCGTCATTCCTTGTTCTTTGCGTATCCGATAACCATAGTCCCTGTCATCCTAGAAGCCATGCTGCCCGCCTACTAGCCCCAGGAACCGAGAACGCAGGCCTGCTCTCGCGTTATCCTTACAACCGTTTGATAAGCGATATTGACGGCCCCCGATAGGCAATCCGTATTCAGAAGCACGTGCGAGAGCAGAAACCTTTCGTTCTCGAGCACTGTGAGGCCCCCAGTAGTTGAGTGTGGATAGTCAAGAGTGTGACCCATGGGACTAAGAACTTCAGTGAGGCTTCAGTAGGAATTGGATGTCAACTTTGTGCTCTACTCTATTCCGTGCCAATGTCAGCAATAGGCAGAATGTAACAATGTGTACTGGGGCTTACCTTATCTACTGCCGCTTTTCGTAAGCTTTGCCCATGGATCCTCAACAAAGCTAGGTAGGAAATAAGCTGTGTCTCCGTGCTCGTCCTGAATGCCGTTTCGCAACGCATTCAATTCCGCCTTCGAAACCGAAGGGCCACCAAAGGATATCAAATCCGCGGCAGATTGATCACCGAGATTTGATAGGCCAAGGGGCTTTTTCGGGAGGTTCTGACCACGAGCTAAGAAGCTGGTAAGACCGGAGCCAGTTGGTGAAGAGCTATCAGCTTGAGCTTGCTTGGTTTGTCCCACATATTCTGCACCGGAAATATCAACGACGCCACTTTCAGCGCTCGCAGTCTTCTTCGTTCTGACTCCTAACTTGGTGGAATTGGCACCGCTTGCATCAGCCTTGGCTTTGGGCGAGTTCGCGTGGTCGAATTTTCGCTTCTTGGTTCCCCCGAATGAGGCAAACCCCATGGCAGCAGCAATATCGGCGTTGTCTTCTTCGTCCATCCTGGGTGCGTTCCTGACGTGCTGAGGCTGTGGCTAAGGCTGTGGCTAGAGTTGATGAAATACGACGTATCAAATGACCGAAGGTTACATAAGACGGCGCTAATGGCAGCTGAGCCAATCGGAGCAGGAAAGCCTCCTTGGTGTGGGCCTTCCTTCGCGGCTGTGAAGTGACCTTCGTCTGCGTCGGATGTTGACGTGGTGTGGAGATGTTGTCTTCACAGTCACTTCCGTCACTCCATGAGCGAAAGACGTGCACCGATGTATAGTGCCACGCGTGTGGCTATGGCGGGCCTTAGCGCCAGTGGCATCGGCAGGGTTCATCACCAACAATCCCCAGACGCCTGCACAGCGCCATCCCCTAACCCGGCCTTCGTCATGTCCTAGTCCTTTGATCCAACCCCAGAAGAAATCATTCTCACGATGGAAGGCGATGATGCGCCCACTCCGACGCAGCGCCGCTTTTTGCGGCCCAGCGTGAGTCGCGTCATTGGGCATGGCACATTGGTAGACGGCTAACCATAAGCTATAGATGCGGTCGGCAACCATGATCCAACCCAAGACAGGCGAACGCGTCAAGAAAGCCTTTACCCTGCGCAGATCTCAACACCGTCGGAGCCAATCCGCCGAGTTGCTACTCGCACCTGGCCAATTCGATGCGGAGAGACATCGGGAAATGGGAAGAGTAGAGCGGCTACGAGAGACATGCAAGCACAGGTTACGACAACACTATGCATACGCAATCAGCCCCATCGGCATCGGCATACTCAAGTGCTCGTTTGCTTATGTACTCGGGTCGCTGGCTACCTTCGTTCCAGCGATAGCAGCATTGTTGGGCAAGAACGACGGCAAGCACATAGTCGCGACTATCACCGTATACTTCCATCCAGCTCGCTCGGCCGGTAGCATGCTGGAGGCTGTGATACTCGCCTTTGCTGCCTTTCTATATGCCGCTTTCGTCTCCTTCTCCAGTATGGCTGTGTCTGCATACTTTGGGAACAACGACCTCCTAGTACTTGGGCATGTCATAGTGCTCATCGTATTCTGTGGAGGAGGCCTTGGGCTTGTCGGTTGGACGAAACAAAAATTAGGCAATCCACTTGTCAACGTGGCCTGCTCCCTGACTTCGCTCGCTCTCATCACCATTTTGACCAAGGAGGGAGCCGTCCAAGCTGCCAAGTTTTCTTACGCCAAGGTCTGGCAGGTGTTGAAAATGATCATCATGGGCTGTACTGCGTCAGCAGCCGTATCGCTTCTTGTACAGCCAAAGTCGGCGCGCAATGAGTTCCGCGACACTTTTATTCAGTCTACCGATGCCATGGCCGAGATGCTCAACGGAATTGCGCTGAGCTTCCTCTCCGGATCCGAACAAGATCTCAAAAGTGACTCTTTTGTCAAGGCCTCAAGTCGAAGTCAAGCCGCATTCAAGACGCTAGTCAAAAACCTCGGAGAAGCTAAGTTTGAGCACTATGCACTGGGTACCGAGGCAGAATACAAGATCAACTCTAGACTAGTCAAATGTCTCGAGGTGTTGACGCAAAGCTTAGGTGGATTGCGCAGTGCTGCTGAAACGCAGTTCACCTTACTTGCACAATCGGAGCCCAAGGGGGGTGCTTCTGAACCCATACCTGCAAACGGGACAGTTACTTCATCTATCTTTTCAGATCAGACAATATCACAGAGCCCCTCTCATTTGCTTTCTCCAAGCCTGAGCCATATGGACAGGCGGAATAGCATTCTCGCCTCTATTGATGAGGTACCAGAAAGCTCCAATGAAGCATCTGCACTCACTTCTGCTGAACCAGACGACGAATCTGCCCCCACAAGAAAAAATTCGGCCAAGACTGCGAGTCTTTTACAATCGAATCTCACTCCTGCTGATATGTTTTCTGTTTTCATAGCGCAGCTAGGACCACCGATGGTATGTCTGAACATCATGATTTAGTTTCCCCGCTGACCACGACAGAAATCTCTGGCATATACCTTACGCGAGGTACTCTCCGAGCTACCATTCGGTCCTGGTCCGGAATACAACATGGCTATCAACGAGCATTTTCGTCACAGTCTCGTCGACGCGAAGGCTTTGTTCTCGAACGCACGTCAGGAAGCTCTTTCCACAGTCTACAAGAACAAAATACCAACAAGAACAAGCTCAGCGGAAGTTGCAGCTGACTTCGAGGAGGTCGCAGCAAGCTGTGGATATTTCAGTTCGTCGTTGATCGACTTTGCTGAGGACATGGTGGGGTTCTTGGACATTCTTGAGGAGCTCAAGGCCAATGTCAATCGCTATCCGCGTCGGAGAACGTACAACTGGCTGAAATTCTGGCGGAATGGTCGCAAGAAGAGTCAATCCGGCGCAAACTCAGAGGAGTCTAGTCTCGTCGACGACACAGATGCTCACACACCAGGAGGCTCGCATGAAATTCACAATCCAATCTACCGAAAGGCAACCCGCGGAGATCCTTACAAGCTTGAGAACGAACAACCTTTGTCGTACCGCATATGGACATCGCTGGCAGTCTTCAGAAGGGATGATCTCAAGTACGCAGTGAAGGTCGGCATTGGCGCAGTCCTCTACGCTATGTGGTCATTTGTTCAATCGACGAGAGACTTCTACAGTCACTGGCGTGGTGAGTGGGGCCTTTTGTCATACATGTTGGTCTGCTCTATGACAATCGGTGCTTCCAATACCACGGGATTTCAACGATTTGCGGGTACCTGTCTCGGTGCCGTATTGGCAATTGCTGCATGGATCGCTGCTGGCGAGAACCCTTTTCTTTTGGGCTTCTTTGGATGGCTCATCTCCCTGTTGTGCTTCTACATAATCGTCGGCATGGGGAAGGGACCTATGGGTCGTTTTATCTTGCTAACGTATAACCTTTCCGCATTGTATGCCTACTCTCTTTCCGTCAAGGACGATGATGAGGACGACGACGAAGGTGGCATTTCACCTGAAATATGGGAGATTGTGCTCCATCGAGTAGTCGCTGTTATGGCTGGTTGCATTTGGGGTATCATTGTAACAAGGCTCATCTGGCCCATCTCAGCACGTCGCAAAGTCAAAAAGGGCACATCCTTGCTGTGGCTGAAGATGGGCCTAATCTGGAAACGTGGGCCCTTAAAAACCGTCCTTGAATCCAATGAGCATACGAGCCAGACTCTTTCGTACATATCTGGACGAGAGGAGCTTGAACTTCGGAGGTATTTGTCTCACCTGGACACATTGCGCGCGTCAGCCGCAGCAGAGTTTGAACTCAAGGGTCCCTTCCCTAACAAGAGTTTCCAAAATATCCTGGGTGCGACAAGCCGTATACTGGATAGTTTCCATGCCATGAATGTCGTCATACTGAGAGACCTGAAAGCGTCGGATGGCGAGAAGGAGGTTTTGAAGTACACTCAGAAAGAGTGGACAGAGTTGAGTTGGCGCATCAGTCATTTGTTCTCGGGTAAGTCTCGTGTTATGTTGCGGTTGCAAATGGAAGCTAATGATGCACAGTTATGGCATCGTCCATGAAGCTAGCATATCCGCTTAACGACGTTTTGCCCAACATCGAGCACACGCGTGATCGACTGCTTGCAAAGGTCTTCGAGTTCCGACAGCATGGTCTCGGCAAAGTTATTGCTACGGACGAAGATTATGAACTACTATATGCCTATGGTGAGTAGCTCCAAGGAGTGATGAATCTTGAGAAAGTAATACTGACGTCAATCCAGCGCTCGTAACTGGACAACTTGCACATGATCTGAATGTGATTGGACAAGAGATTGAAAAGCTCTACGGTGTGTTGAGCGAGGAAGACTTGAAGTTGCAATGATCGTGCATCAACCCACCTTCTGCTAGGAAATCCAGAGCGCTCATGTCGGGTTCGCTTATTACTATGAAATGTGATCTCATAACATGTGGAGTAGCGTCTAGAAAGTTCCAAAATGTCGAGTGTGTTGATGCCGATGCTTTCTGAAGACCAAGGTAATTGCGCCATGATACACGAGATATCAAGCTCTGGGAAAGGGCTAGAGGTGTGGTTATAAGGCAAGACAAACGAACGCTTTCCCATGTAGCTCTGGGGTATCTCTTACCGTGCATGAGCTAGCGCGCGACCACGGCAAATGACTCACAATGAGAGATACGTGCACTTTGGCATGCAAACCAGACACCAATGATCATTGTATACTAAGCACTGCGAACACAATGAACGCAATAAGTTGCTGTTGGCATGCAGTCGTGTGATGCTACATTGGTGACGTGAAGATGTCTTGACGTAGGAAGGTGACGAGCGGACGGTCGATGCCCGCAAATCAACAAGGCAGCGAGATATCTGCACATCCTTATTCTTGGAAGTTTAGAGTGGTCATACCCTTGCATGCAGCAGGACGGGCTCTCGGGTCTCGCAACCTGAAAGTCGCGAGCTTTGCAGCAGAATGGTTTCATGCCCCTTGGCATTTAGAAGTGCACGCGAAGACACAAAAGAGATGACCGAGCACACGCGAGTAGAGACTTTACACAAAACTGGCAATGTGACCAGATCCATGGTTGTGTGTCGGGTATTGTTGTCGTCTATCGAGTCGTGCCTTGCCATGTTGGGGACGAAACCTTGGAATTGACTAGTGGTCACATGACTGGCTTGGCGCTCTAAGCGATCACGCACCTGGCGTGGAAATTACCTGCACCTTCCAGCTTCAACAACGGTAAGTCGACAACGGACCACGGACGACAACAATATCGAAAATGTAAGGAAACTCGACTGCACATGTACCAGCACTGCTTCGAAAAGCAAATTCGCATCCACTGCACACTCCGCGACTCGCAGCTGTGCCTTTGAGGCGCTCGAGACGTGGCGAACCCCTCTTCCCACGACAGCATCCTCCGTCGCCTACAACCACACAATTGATCAAAATACTGACATCGACTGCTCCACAGGGTCAACCTCCGCACTCAGAAGCGCCTCGCGGCCTCCGTGGTCGGTTGCGGAAAGCGCAAGATCTGGCTCGACCCCAACGAGGTCAGCGAAATCGCCAACGCCAACTCCCGCCAGACCGTCCGCAAACTCGTCCAGGATGGTCTTATCATCCGCAAGCCCGTCACCATGCACTCGCGTGCCCGCGCCCGGGAGCTGACCGCCGCCCGACGAATTGGTCGACACCGTGGTTTCGGTAAGAGGAAGGGTACCAAGGACGCTCGTATGCCAAGGTATGCAATCAACTTGCCTCTCTAGTGATGGGTCTGGTGGAAAAGAAGCGTTATGGAATACCGCGGATGATTGGAGCCGATTACTAATGCGCTTGTCTACAGCCAAATCGTCTGGATGCGCCGTCTCCGTGTCCTCCGCCGTCTCCTCGTCAAGTACCGCGCCGCCGGAAAGATCGACAGGCACCTCTACCACGAGCTCTACCACCTCTCCAAGGGTAACACCTTCAAGCACAAGCGTGCTCTCGTTGAACACGTATGTTGACCATGACATCATGACTATGTCAAGACCCCCGCCCAACATCCGGTTACTAACATGCACTGTAGATCCACAAGGCCAAGGCTGAGAAGGCCCGCGAGAGGGTCATCAAGGAAGAGATGGACGCCAAGCGTGCGAAGACCAAGGCGGCCCGCGAGAGGAGGCAGGAGCGTGTCCAGCAGAAGCGTCAAGCTCAGCTGGGCGACGATGCGGAGTAAGAAAGGGATGGCATGACGAACACCTGGCGTGGGTCTTTTCAAGGTTAAAGGAGGGCGTAAATCTCCTTTTTATCTGGGCATATGCGGTCATGTTTCATGTTACGTCTGTGAAGGACTCTTCTCTCCATGCATATTCGACCGACAAGGCTGCCCCACTCTGATCATCGATGCCATGAGTGTACCAAAAAGGGAATATGAGCATCGGCATTAGAAACCAGTAGTCAATCTCGGAGTTGGTCTGCTTTCATGCACTAAACGTATTTACGACTATTGTGATGATATGGTTCCATTGCTGTTCTGCGCTACAAGCGAATCAAGCATGTGATTGTTGCGATTAGTCCAATATCAAATTACCCAAGTATGGCTGCCATAAGTACATACATGACGCCCGGTGCCTTTACAGGGTATCAAAGAAACTTAAACGCCTCATCCAAACGCCATACCCATCCCTGAGCCCAACCATGTCGCTGGGTATCTAAATCTGCATTGCATTAGCATAGGCTATGATACCCGTATCAGCGAGGGGACTCACAAGCTTCAGCGCTGCCCTGTGCACGTTCCTCGTGAAGTTGAGCATGGCCTTGGCCTTATTATTGCCCCTCTGCAGTCTCCTGTAGCCTTCCTGCACATGGCTGGGCTGCACCGGCTCCCTCGCCTCTTCTGGAGGATCGAACAAGCCGCGCTCTCTCTTCCTCTTGAGTCGGTTCTGCTCTCCGCCGTGGTTCTTCTTGTACAGGTCCTCTGCATCCTTGACCTTGAGCGCCTCCTCGGTAAGCGTCTGCACGATCTCGAAAGTCAGGAAACCCAGGATATCGATAATGTCATCGGAAGGCTTGGAATCGGTGATGAGACCGAAGCCAGCCCATTCCTTGAAGCGCTTGCCTTTGCGGTAGGTAAAGGAGGCTTGGCGGCAGTCGGACCAATGGACATATTCCTCACGCGTCATGTTTCTCGTGCGTTCATCGGCATTCTTTAGGCGTTGCAAAGTGGCGTAGTTCATCTCTTCCTCTGCTTCGTCCTCGACATCGTCTTTTTGGGGTGGGAACTCGGTGAAGAAGGATTGAACATCCCAGACTAGATCGACCTTGGTCCGCTTGGCCTTTTTGGAGGCGTCGACGGGTGCAGCACCTGGTCCACCTGCTCCGACCACTCCGGCCGCGATATCTGCATCTCCGGCACCTACGTCGGCCCCCGCATCACCGCCTTTGTCGTCGGAATCTTTTACCGAGCGGCGCACGTCTTTCCATTGGAGAAAGTGGCGTAGTCGGGAGATTTTCGCCCGGTCGTGTCGGATCATCATGAAGAGGTCGTCGGTAGAAATGGACTTTGAACCACGACGGGTTGCGAGGGCGGTACACTCTCGTAGCATGTGCTGCACTTGGTCTTGTACGATGGATTCGATCAGGGTTGTTGTTTCTGGGGATGGCTCGCCTGTCTCGCCGGAGACAAACATCATCTGCGGGATGGTCAGACCGAGGCCAATTTCAAATAGAAGCAGATCGTGTGATGATACGGGTTGAGACATTGGGGGCGAAGAATTAGGTGGGAAAGATGCCGATGAAGCCATGCTACTGACTTCGTATAGTGAAGGTAGGGACAAGATGATGAGTCAGGGAAGATGGGTAGGTGATACAAGTGCCATGTACATGTTGTGGATGAGCTTTGGTTGAAGCTCGGTTACAGAGATACTAAGTAGGACAGGAGATGGGATGAAGGATGGTGAAGTAGGGTACGGGCCATGTTGGCTCTATCTTGCACCAACATGAAGACGTTGGCAAGGGAAGAGTATCACACAGCGCAGGTGTTTGGACCGCGATTTTCGACAGTGACAGGAAAGATACGTGTGTGCAGGCTGTCGTCCGGATAGGAAGGGCAGGTAATAAAGGGCAGAAGCTGAGGATAGTGATGTTGACTTGATATGTTCACGTGCCTTCTCTTTCTTCGGCGTAGTTTCCAATACTTCAAGACAGCGACATTTTTAAAGGACTTGGAGAATATAACGAAAAAGACTAACCTGTTGGATCTCCGTCCGATACTTGGCCATCTTATCTTTGTCCGACATGATGTCCTACTCTTTACGTCTAAGACTGACAAAATCATACAACACGTGTCGCGAGATTCCTACAGTTATGCGATATACAAAGTAGAGTACAAAAGGCGCTGTTTGGCGATGGACGTGAATGAAGGCCAGTTTGTCGACGCGGTTTGCGGTCTACTAGCGTGATATCAGACGATTGCCCCAGTTGTGACGCTAGGCCCAGATGGGTTCAGCCCTACGAAGCAAGTCAGCCCCGCCCAACTTTTTGTGAATTTCGCGGTTGTACCCCACCACGACCCATTCGCTCACCAAACGCGTGTCAATCGACAAACAGCCATGTTGTATCTCGTGGGACTCGGCTTGGCCGATGAGAAGGACATCACCGTCAAGGGTCTTGAGGTTGTGAAGAAGGCGGAGCGCGTCTACCTCGAGGCCTACACGGCCGTCCTGCTAGTGGAGAAGGATGTACTTGTGAGTTGAAGATACGGAGAGTACATGGATAATTGAGAGCTAATTATCACGGTAGTAGGAGGCCTTCTATGGCCGGGAAGTCATTATTGCCGACCGCGAAATGGTCGAGTCTTCAAGCGACGATATCCTCAAGGATGCCGACAAAGTCGATGTCGCATTCCTCGTGGTGGGAGATCCATTCGGGCACGCAACCTCGTTTCTCGGCGATAGCATAACGGCTGACATTATATTAGAGCGACTACGCACACCGACCTCGTCCTCCGCGCCCGCGAACTCTCTATCCCTACGCGCTCCATCCCCAACGCCAGCATCCTGACCTCCATCGGTACTACCGGCCTGCAACTCTACAACTTTGGCCAGACCGTATCCATGGTCTTCTTCCTTGACAATTGGAAGCCCGCATCCTTCTACGACCGCATCAAGGAGAACGTTTCTATCGGTCTCCACACGCTCGTCCTCCTCGACATCAAGGTCAAAGAACAAAGTCTAGAGAACATGGCAAGAGGGCGCATGATCTACGAGCCGCCACGATACATGACAGTCGCGCAGTGTGCGCAGCAGATGCTGGAGATTGAGGAGGATGTGAAGCAAGAGGGTGCGTACACAAAGGACAGCTTGGCTGTAGGTGTTGCGAGGGTAGGGGCAGAGGATCAGCAAATTGTTGCAGGAACATTGGCACAGCTTTGTGAGGCCGATTTAGGCAAGCCGTTGCACAGCTTGGTGCTGCTCGGCAAGCGGACGCATGATTTAGAGAGAGACTTCCTCGAAGAGTTCGCTGTGGACAAGGAGAACTTCGAGGAGGTGTGGAAGAGGGACTATGAAGGCAAGGCGTAAGAGACGCTCGAAGCGTGGTTGGATGCTGTGAATCAAATGGTTCAGCAGTATCCCACGACACGCTACTGTGAACAGGACTATTGAAACCTATGATGACCCGTCCATAGCACCGATGCCACAGCCAGCGTCTTTCCATCCTCCAATCGTCGTACTCCTGTTCACTCGATTCCTCTTTCCTTGCTTCTTCCTGTTCTTGATCAGATTCCCTCGCACCTGCGCATGTGGTTCATTATGTACAAAGCATTTTAATCGACACGTCCAGGCCTGCTAACAATACTTTAACGTTGCGGAAGCAAAGTTACTCAAAACATCAAGATAAGTTCGATGATAAGAGGTGAACTCTTGTGAATCGCAGTGGTGGGGCCAAAGCAAGGGCTTATGACGTCACGCTTACCTAGGTAATTAATACTGGGCGATCCCACTCGTTACACGATGCACGAAGATCTTTATGACTGAACAGATCCGCTGCTACCTTCCCGCGTACACCTGCCCTTCCAAGATTCTGGCAGTTCTGGTATGTCGACATCGACCATCGACAAGATAGACCCCGATTCCCCGGGCACGAGGCTTCTTCAAGATATTGTCAATTCACACCCATCTCGCGCCCCTTTGCCTCTGAACCGCTATAGTGGAACTGAATTGTACAGGGAACGTGGCGACAAGGAAGAGAAGATGCAGAACCCGACGTCAAAGAGTGATGGACCAAGTTCCCGAAAGTCAAGCTCCAGGCGCACAGCAAATGGATACATGCCAATTGAAGACTATGGATTGATTGGTAACATGCGGACCTGTGCAATGATCGCAATGGATGGTAGCATCGATTATATGTGCTGGCCATATTTCGATTCACCGTCTGTGTTCTGTCGGATCCTGGATAAAGAGAAGGGCGGCTACTTCACCATAGGCCCGACCAGCGACGAGCTATGTACGACGAAGCAACAATATCTTCCTGCAAGCAACATCCTCCAGACGCGTTATTTGAAAGAGGAGGGTGTCATGAACGTCGTAGATTTCTTCCCAAGACCCGACGACAGGAGTTGGGACGCACAATACCACGCCAACGTCATCGCGAGTGAGCATACTGGCAATGTACCCGAGCGCCCTGATCTCAAGAAGTGGCTTGTCAGGCGAGTAGAATGTATGCGGGGGACTGTCCAAGTCAGTTGCGAGGTCTTTCCTGCTTTTAATTATGCCCAAGATAAGCATACCACCGAGATCGCCGACTTAGGCAAGACTTCGCAGGGACACTGCCTGCAACGCGTGACCTTTAGGTCCAAGAGCTTGGCCCTGGAACTGAATGCGACTATAGACTGTGGCGATGAACCAGAGAAGTCTTGCCCAAAAGTCGTTTTCGAAAAGACGCTAGAGCCTCAGAATATGGGCGATGGGATCACGGCTGCTTTCACTTTGACCGAGGGCCAGGCCGTTTCCTTTATTCTGCGCGATGCCGAGGATCACAGTCTAGATGTGATCGAAACTGAGCAAGTATCTGAACTACAAAAGAGCACACATAAATACTGGGCTCGCTGGATTCAGCAGAGCAAATACGTGGGCCGATGGGAAGAGGTGGTCACGAGAAGTCTGTTGCTCTTGAAGATGTTGACATTCGAGCCGAGTGGAGCGATTGTTGCTGCGCCTACTTTCTCTCTTCCAGAAGACTTTGGGGGTATGTTTCCTACAATGATGATGTGAATGAACTGACAGGGTATAGGCTCTCGCAATTGGGACTATCGTTACTCGTGGGTCCGAGATGCATCTTTCACCATCTACATCCTTCTTCGCATGGGATTTAGCCATGAAGCTGAAGCATACATTAGCTATATCTTCCAGCGTGTCAAAGAGGCCAAAGCACGACATGGAGCCCTCCCAATTATGTTCAGCATCCACGGATCGACCGACTTGCCTGAGCTTGAACTTCCACACATGGAGGGCTATAGGGCGAGTCAACCCGTCCGTATTGGGAATGGCGCAGCATTCCACGTTCAACTCGACATCTACGGCGAACTGATGGATGGAATCTACCTCGCAAACAGGTTTGGGCGCCCTGTTTCGTACGATCAGTGGCTCACGGTCCGAGAGATCGCAAATTACGTCTGTACCGTCTGGAAGGAGCCTGACATGTCCATTTGGGAGGTCCGTGGCAAGAAGCAGAACTTTGTCTATAGCAAAATCATGCTATGGGTTGCGCTCGACCGGGCGTTGCGTCTTGCAGACAAGCGGAGCTTCCCATGTCCCCACCGAGCAGAGTGGTACCGAGTTCGTGATGAGATTTGCGAAGAGATTATGGAAAAGGGCTACAACTCGGAACTGGAGTGCTTCATCCAGAGCTATGAGTCGCATGACATTCTAGATTCTGCTGTGCTGATCGCGCCTCTGGTCTTCTTCATATCGCCAAATGACCCTCGCTTCCTGAAGACTCTGGATCGCATCCTGAAACCTCCCGAGAAGGGAGGGCTGACGAGCACCGGCTTGGTATACCGATACAACCATGCCCTTAGCGACGACGGTGTGGGTGGGCAGGAAGGCAGTTTTTCCATGTGCACATTTTGGCTAGTCGAGGCACTAACAAGAGTAAGCGCAGCAGTGCCCCAGCCCCCGTTTTGCATTTTCTTCTAACGACCGCAGGCTGGCGCATACGACGAGAAGTATTTGCTACAGGCCGTCACGATTTTCGAGAGCATGCTCAGCTTTGGAAACCACTTGCACATCTTCTCAGAAGAGATTGCGCGATCCGGTGAACAACTGGGCAACACACCACAAGCGTTTAGCCATCTTGCCTTGATTTCTGCAGCGTTCAATTTGAACAAGACACTAAGTAGCCGACAGAGGTAGCGTGCGCAAGTGTATGTTCAAGGTCCAATATAGGCGGGAGCGACAGATAGCAATGCATTGCAGCGTCATGAAACAGCATGAAATGTTCTAGATGCTTGTACTAGTTCCAAGGAATGCGACAATCGCACGTCATGGCTGCAGCATTCCCCAGCCGGGACGAGATCCAAGGGCGCTAGCACGCGAATCCACCTTGCGGCTGGACTGTGTGTCGCGGGCAGACCAACCGCCCCCTGATGGCGACGCACTGACTGGGCAATCTCTTTCAGCACATCTTCCAAGGCCATGATGCACTTTACTTGTCGACAGCGCACCCCTAGCCATTGCCAGTGGAACATGACATAGCACCCATTTCGTCTTCACTCACTCTCTACAATCAGCCATCCATTCTCCTTTTCGACCTTTCCGTACTATCCGCGCGACACGCACCACCATCATCAGCCCATTCACAACGCGTCGCAATTCACACACACCGACCACCTTTCACCATCATGTCGCTCTCTTCCTCGTCGTCCTATAGCGCATCAAACCTCTCAGTTATTGACGAAAAGAGCGAGATGCCTGCACCTCCCACTGAACTTCTTGTTCGCGACTTCGGCTGGCCTTCGGTCTCTCCGCGCTACCACGGTGACCACACTCCCGAGAGCAACCCGGATTGGGACCACGACCCTTTGGAGTGCGAAAAGGCCAAGCAAGAGGCCTTTGAGAAGATGGAGAGAAGCTACGCTCTATACATGGCCAACCTAGGGAAGCGGGTTCCCGCTCAGAAGAAGAAGGCCGCCTGGGCCCGCTTCTTACCTTGGGCACGATAATTGTGCACTCTGAAGACACCTCGCTTGAACATTCAATGCTATCAAAAACATTGTCGATGCGAGATCAGGGGGGAAAAAAGACGAGGCTGCGCCGCGCCGCGCTTGTTTGCTACGATATTTCAAAGAGCCGGATACCCGTTTGACAACACAAACAAAATTTCACAAGATACCCGTTGTTACGAAAAGAGAAAGTAAGACTGGAATAGCTGGATGGGAACAAGGAAGGAAAGAAACAGCACATCGCCCTGGACCCACGCATGCTGCGGAGGCTGCTCGGCGATCTAGATCCGGCATGCCGAGCTATCGTGACGAAGGAAGGTGCGGGGCTGGAGTCCACCTTGCGCTTATCTGGAAAGCAGTCTTTGATACTCATCTTTGTTCTTTCCTACTATCCTAACAAAAGCTTTGCGCTTCATTTTTGTTCCTCTTTCTTTTTCTTTCTTGCGGCTTTTGATTCCAAGCATTTGCTCATTTGTATACCCAGTTTAGATTCCATTTTCCCAGCGTTTGCACTCAAGTGATATAATATATTAATAATTGCACGATTTTGCTACATGACAAGAGCGCTATCTCGCGTGTTCCATGGGTCAGCATGTAATGATGACTGGGCGTTGCGGGGCTATTTTGCCTTGGGTCTTCGGGAAATATCACCCACTCCACTGTCGTGCAGCGGCAGACCGTTCCCAGCCATGGCGAGAGCAACATATCAATATGGGATGGACCCCACTACAAATGTGTCAATTTCTTCTGTGCAACGATTTCCTTTGAATTTTCTTGGTCCCTCTCTCGCCGGAGTAGCCCGCACGCACGTTCTTCACTGCATCACCTACCTGCTCCTACCATATTAGGTATCTCCTTCCTTGACTACGCCCTTACCATGGGCTCCATAACAGAACAAAAGACGATGCGGGCAATGCAGTACGACGCACGAGACAACAAGCTCCATCTTAACAAAGTACCCATCCCGGAGCCACGCGAACATGAGATGCTCGTCAAGATGGAATCCGCATCTCTTTGCCACACTGATGTGATGCTCTTTGAGTCCAACGAGCAAGGCCTTATTCTCGGCAAGAACCCCGTAACCATCGGCCATGAAGGCACCGGCAGAGTGGCTTCGACCGGGTCAGGAGAAGTAGCTAAGAAGTTCAAACAAGGCGACCCAGTGGGCTTTATTTGCGCCGTTGACTGCTGCTTCGAATGTTATGCTTGCAAGGAGGTGCACAACGTCTGGTGTTCGACGGGCCAAACAAAGATACAGGGGTTTAGCGCCGACGGGTACTTTGCGGAGTACGCGGTAGTGGATGCAAGGGAGGCCATTGTACTACCTGAGAATTGTTAGTTCATACCTTGCACAAAGGGACCAACGGTAGACCGCGAAGCGCTGACTTGGCTCCTATAGTGGATCCCAAAAAATCGGCACCTCTCTTCTGCGCTGGCGTGACAGCATACCACGGCATTGCAGACTGCGAGTTACCCGCTGGATCCTGGGTTGCAGTAATAGGCTGCGGTGGTCTCGGTCACATGGGCATCCAGTACTCCAAAGCCATGGGCCACAGAGTCATCGGCATTGACATCACAGACACAGCTATAGAAGAAGCCAAGAGCTGCGGCGCAGATTACACGTTCAACTCCATGACAGATGAAGATTACAAGAAGAAAGTCGTAGAGCTCACCGGTGGCGGCGTACATGCTGCGGTCAACTTCACTGCCTCGAAGAAATCTTACGATGATTGTCCTGCAATAGTCAAGGCGGGCCAGGGTATGATTATGGTTGTGGGCATTCCACAGCAGCCGCTGGAGTTCAACGGGCTGGATATCGCGCTGGGCCGGTACAAGGTCAATGGTGCGAGCAATGGAAGTAAGTACAGCTTCGTTTTTCTGGCCCCGATGGGGAAGCTAATGGTTATTTAGCATGCTATAATATGAGGGAGGCTATTGACTTCTCTGCCAAGCACAACATTATGCCGCATATGACGGCTTTCGCACTGGAGGAGGTGCCGAAGATGGTGGAGTTGATGAAGTCGCACAAGGCCAAGGGACGTATGGGTGTGGTGTTTGACTGACATGACTAGCTGGTGAAGGAGGGAAATATTATACGTGAACTTGAATCTGTAGAACGACGAGTTGCTCGTATACACGTAGCTGCTCGAGTCAGCTTCCCGTCTATAAACCCGACGGGCTGGAGGCTAGATCGGCGACATGCACCGGATGTAAAGACTGGATCCTGCATGCGGCATTGGTCTGGGGCCAGGAACCGCGTGGCGTCCTAATGTGGCACTCGGGGGTGTTACCACGGCAACGCTAGAAGAACAGGGAAAGCGCGCTCTAGCGTACATCTACACATGTCTGCCCCGCTGACCCTTCAACACATGCACATCCAGCGACAACGACACCAGGTAGGGACCTTCGATTCTGAGCCCGTGGTTTTTTGATACTCAATCTTCTCTTCTTTCCTTGTGATACCCCCACCTTTTTACCTTCGCCATGGGTTCCGACGACCTCATCGACTTCGAGGTTATCGAAAACCAGAAGGAAAACATCCAGTCCCTCCCCAGCGGGCGTTCGGCCAGAGCGCTCGCCCAGCTCTATACGCCACCACTGACCTCGGGCGCTGGCGCTGGCGCTGGCGCGGGTCACGCTCCGTCGCCGTCGCAAATGCAGGATGCGAACAGCGCGACCCGACTCCAATTCGAGAAGGAGCTCATGGCCATTGACGACTCCGACGACCCTCTCGACGTGTACGACCGATACGTGAAATGGACGCTAGATGCATACCCCTCCGCACAGAATACGCCCCAGTCGCAACTCTGCCCGTTGCTCGAGCGCGCAACCAGAACATTTCAAACCTCGCCGCAATACAAGAACGACGCCCGCTACCTCAAGCTGTGGCTTCACTACATCAATCTCTTTTCGGATGCGCCGCGCGAAATCTTCGCATATCTCGCACGACACAATATCGGCGAGAATCTTGCGCTATACTACGAGGAGTTCGCTGCCTGGCTAGAGTCTGCAGGCCGCTTCACCCAAGCAGAGGAGGTATACAACATGGGGATTGAGCGCGGGGCCCGCCCAACAGAACGCTTGATCCGCAAGTATGGCGAGTTCCAGCATAGGTTGGAGAGCCGCCCACAAGAAGTACCAGAGCCGACGAGTCCTGCATTGCCCGCTGTTCGCCCAGCGCTAGCGGCCAAGATGGACCCGTTTGCGGCTGCATCACCAAGCACCCCGGTTCCACAAGCACAGACTCCACCAAAGGCTACGGGGGGCAAATCTCGCCCTGGTAAGGCTAAGCTTGCTATCTTCTCGGACGGTGATGACTCAGCAAGGTCCGCCTCGATTGGCGGTGGCGAAGGATGGGATAGCATTGGAGCGCTCGCGGACCGTAAGAAGGAGAACACACCAGAGGCGCGACCTTGGGCTGGTGAGACTCTAAAGGTTGGAAAGAAGAACATGGGCGTTCCCAAGATGTCAATCTTCAAGGATGAAGTGAGTTGACCTGCCTCCATCAGCCCCTTCATATATTTACGATTACAGGACTAATTGGTGGGCGTTTGCCATTTATGTATTCAGACCAAATCAATTCTCAATGACGAACATGTCAACCCCCACCCGTTGCGTGAATATCAACAAGCTGTTAATCCCAGGACCGGACGACTCGAGGTAGTCTTTGTCGACCTAGAGAGGGTGTATCCTAATCATGAGGACCCCATGTCCGAAGAATACTCTTTTGAGGAACTGCGAGCTAAACACAGGGGATGGATGGACCATGACTGGTCAGCCATACGCCGTAAAGAGAAGCAACGGAAGCAGGAAGAGGCGAGGAGGGCTGCCGAAGCTGCGGCGGCTGCTAAACAACCCAAATCCAAACCTATGCCTTTGGCGCCCAGGAAAGAGCCCGAACAACCTGCCAAGCCCAGAACAGTGCCCTTGAAGGGAAGTGTCGACGACGACATGGGCAATGACGAGAATGCCCCACCTTCCCAAGTCGATGTTGAGAAGGCGAGAGCAGCCAAGAAGGCTAGACGTGAGGAGCGTGCCAACCGGACTAGGAAAATCAAGGTCATGGAAACCAAGGAAATTCGTGGAGAAACGCAAACAAGTAAGTTATGCGAGCGTTGTCAGAATTGTGATACTGACACGGGATAGTCCAAACAAACCTGGATTCTCCAGCGAAGCCAAAGATAAGACGAAAGAAGGCTGGTCCTGAAATGACCATGACTCTTCATACTAAGGAAGCCATGGATGAGATCTATGGCATATTCAACGAGCCATTGAAGAACGCTGATGAGAACGTTTCTGAGGTTCAGAGTGGCGAGGAGAGCAGCGAGGACGACGAAGACGACTACACAAGCGGTGCCGAAAGCACAGGAACTGGCCGTATTTCCTGTGCCACGAGCGAGTTTGGCGATGAAACCACGGCTGGAGACTTCACGCTTGGAACGAGAGTTCTAGACCCCAACAACGAGGATGAGAGCGATGGAAGTGACGGAAGTGATGAGAGCGACAAAAGTGACGAGAGTGATGCGGACGACACAGATGTCAAGAGCGCTTCAGCATGGTCCGATTTCGCTGAGAGTAAACCCGAACCCAAGGACAATGAGCAAGACGGGTCTGGCAATGAGTCTGAACATTCTGATCAATCCCAGGATGATTCATTCGAGGAGGTGTCGCACCCAGACGCTAAGTCAGAGCAGCAACAAGATGAAGAGGTCGTTACCCCTACATCACCTTCAGCACCAGCATCTCTACCTACACGATTTGTACCTGTTCCACCCGAAGACTACAACCCTGCTATGCGGCCCTATAGAGATCCGGTCGTGGTAGCTAACAATCGGTTGCCCTTCATGACGCCAATCGTTGAGAAGACCGAGTCATCCTTAGGCATTGCTACTGCTGTAGCACAGAAGGACTATTTCACGGCCAAAACACCGTCACGATCAAAGGGGGCGCCTGCCATTCTCGAGGATGATGACGAGACTTGCAGTAGCGCCTTTTCCGATATTCTGGATCAAGTTATTGACGGTCCAGGGAAAGTGGCCAGGCTAACTCTGACCGAACCGAAACCTCTACCCAAGGAGCCTCTTGACGAGCCGCAGCGGAGACCGTTGGCCGCAAAAGAACCTCCAACTACAGTCATCAAACCTAGTGGTCCAATTATCAAGGACAGCCAGTGTAACCCAGTAGACGAGAGTATTCGTAAAGCTGTCCTGCAAGAGATTCAACCCCCACTTGACAGCTACGATGGTTACTACGCTGATACTGAGGAAAGCTATGGAAGAGGCTCCGATATCCGCAAGTACGCGAAAGCAGTATCGAAACTCAACAAGAACGCAAACGAGAAGACCCCGACTAGTCTTGCTCTATGCCCTACTCTGGAGTTCCCTCGGACAGACCGGATTTATGCTGTCAAACGCGAGCTCGGTAAAGGAGCTTTTGCTCCAGTGTATCTGGTCGAGAGCAAAGAAAGTGAGAATGATCAGGATGAGAACAAGCCTTCGCAGATGGGCAAGGGCGGGTTTGGCCTGAAGCGAAAAGCTCTAGAGGCAATCAAAATGGAGGATCCACCCACACCATGGGAGTTCTATATCATGCGACAAGCCAAACGGCGACTGGGTGTCTCTCGGGCAGCTGATTCCATTGTTTCCGCGTATGAGATGCATGTCTTCAAGGACGAGTGCTATCTCGTCGAAGAATACCGGGATCAAGGGACGCTGCTTGACTTGGTAAATCTTGCTCGTGTGGATAACGGTATTATGGATGAGCAGCTTGCTATGTTCTTTACTGTGGAACTCTTCCGCACGGTGGAGGCGCTTCACTCCAAGGGTGTAATACACGGCGACCTCAAGTCCGACAACGTTCTCGTACGATTCGATGCACTACAGAAGGATGAGCACTGGGATTCCGAGTACAAGCGTGACGGACGTGACGGCTGGTCTGCCAAGGGAGTCTCCCTAATTGATTTTGGTCGTGGTATCGACATGAAGGCCTTCAAACCGGATGTGCAATTCATTGCAGATTGGCCTACTACCGAAGCCGACTGTGCCGAGATGCGCGAATTGCGCCCTTGGACTTACCAAATCGACTATCATGGCCTCGCTGGTATAGTCCATAATCTCTTGTTTGGAAAATATATTTCAACGGTTGCTGGGGGCGGTGCCACTCTTGGGGCCGGCGCGACAAAGACATACAAGATCAAGGAGAGCCTGAAAAGGTATTGGCAAACAGAGATCTGGCATGAGTGTCTCGACTTGTTGCTGAACCCGTTGATGCATCTACAGGGCGAAGAAGGAAGGAAGCTACCTGTGCTGAAGGGGATGAAAAAGGTAAGGGAGAAGATGGAGGAATACCTCGAAAACAATTGTGAGAAAGGCGTGGGTCTGAAAGCGCTTGTCAGACGGATGGAGGAAGCTGTGAAGCGGAGATGATGGACATGACCTTCACGTATGGACAAGGTTGGGGAGATTTTGGAGTTCAAGTTGCATTGCTTGGAGTTGTTGGATATTGAACCTCAGTGATACCTTTGATGAGCAATGACATGTATCTGTTTCGCCGCGCGTTGCATACAAAACTGCCTCGGACGACAAAACCTCGAGTGCCGTGTGAGGTGGATCTTGCCATGATGCAATACACCGCCACAGCATAGCGTGTTTGCGTCCGTGCGTGTATGTGGATGCCTTGAGCTACTCGCGGGGAGCTTTACCACCTCCGCTCCTACCTAGGTATTAGGCAATTGTTAGCTTACCACTTCTGCTCACCTCTTCTTTACTCAGTTGCCCTCGATGCGTCTGTAGCCTTGAGAAACCCGCTACATCTAAAGGGAACACCCCGCGCCCCGATACATAGAGCGACAGCAACCGTACACCCCACCTCGCCGCCCGCCGCCCGCCGCCTCGCCCAATCGCTCAACCACAACATCACTCGACACAGACGCGGTCATGTCAGGCGAACTAGCCGGCATACTGCTCTCATTCCAGCCAGACAGCCCAGATGTTGAAAGAAGGCGCGATTACGACTCCAAGGCCCGCAGCTTTGTTTCTCAATTATCCAACATCCCAGCATCACAATGGTTGAAGGGCGCGGATACACAGCAAGATCCGCTCGTTGTAGGCACGATTCAGAGCCTGAAGCTGGACTCGGCTGACGGTATAGGTACTCAACCCTGCCACAAACTCAATAGCATACGCCTTCGTTCTCCGTAACCGTATCGCCGCCCTCGTCGAGAAGAAGAGCATACCCGAGACGCTTCCGCCTGGAGGGACTTTGTGGAACCAGCTAGTACTATTCCTGGAGACGGCCGACCCCGTACAGCTGCGCTATGTCGGAAAAGAATGGAAGAACCTTGTAGAATACACAGAGCAGATTGCGCGCGCATGTGGATCAGTATGTGGACTTCTGTTAGTCTGACACGAGGAAGAGATATTAACTTGTCCAGCCTAGTCTCGCCATTGCTCCGATGCGGTCAGCTATGACTCGTCTTGATCCCACCACGGGCACCTTCACCTCGATCCATATGATCTTCATACAGCTCTGCCTAGAGACACGATCGTACGCCGCAGCTGAACCCATCCTCGATAACTATATCCATACCCTCCCTCCGAAGATCCCTAATGTCGTTCGCGACGGACTGGAATACTCAGTGCCATGTGCAGATGTTGCGAGCAGTGGAGAGTACATCCATCAGAATTCTGGTCACACAGATAGAGTTGGGCTGGCAGATATACAAGAGTACTATATCCTGGGAGCTATGGCCTACATGGGCATCCGCCAGTTCGCAAAGGCACAGCACTTCCTGGAGCACGTGCTCGTAGTTCCTTCGGCGAACACCGCCAATGGGTTCATGCTGGAGGCTTACAGGAAGTGGGTGTTAGTGAGTTGTCTCGTAGAGGGAACAGTAGGTCATGACTAAAATTGAAACTGGAAATAGGCTAACTTGAACAGATGGGTACTGTCCCACGGACAGCAAATCCCAATGCGATCAAGAACACCAAAGCTGCCTCAAAAGCCTACGAAGCGCTGGCCGAAGCGTATGGAGAGCTGGACAACATGTCAAAGTTGAAGGCTCAGACCCAAGCGGGTGCTGAAATCTGGGCAGAGGTATGATAATGGGACATGTCTTGAAACAGCAAGATTTCGTTTCGCCAAGCGCTGACAAGATGTTCAGGACGGTAACACAGGTCTCGTTACCGAGCTCATCAGCAGTCAAACCAAGACCTATGTTTCGCGGCTGTCACGGACATACTCAGCGATACCAGTCTCTAACATTGCTATCCACCTGGGCACTACCACCGACGAGATGGCGCAGTATATCGACACTTTGGTCAAGGACGGCCAGCTCAATGCGTGCTTGCAGGAGACAGACAAGTCGAATGCGGGGGTGGTTTTACGTTTCTATCTGGACCCTACACAGGGGCCTCTGGCCAAGAGCGAGAAACAGCAGCAGCAAGCACTGTTTCAGCAAACGCTTCGTACTAACATGCTCGCTGAGCAAGTCAAGGATGCGGACTACCGGATGACGCTTACCAAGGAATATATTGATAACCAAAAGCGGTTGAACAAGAGGCAAGGCAACAACAGCGACGCGATGGACACGGCATGGGATGATAGCATTGACCCCGAAGAGGATATAATGGGCGATCTTCACTGAACATGGATGGCGATGGTATACCCAAGCGATTCGAAATGCACATGAGAGGTGGACCACTACTTGACTAAGAAACTGAAAACGGGACAGGTGGCAGCTAGTGCTACAGAGGTTGAGTGTTTGGCATGTCTGGGCATGAGAAGTGTCATGCCGTGATAACGGTAATGCGTGAAACGTCTTGTGGTGGTGGATCCCAGGCAGCACGAGTTACCGTGATCTGACCATGTAAGATGCAACAAGCGCATCGAGACAGCGGAGGGACGAAAACAAGGATGGAAAATAGACTATGCATGTCACATCGGTCGTCAGAAGAGCAGCAAAAAGAAACAATCAATGCAGCCCGAATAGTAACCCAAGAGGGAATTTGTGATGTACGCATTGCTTGTTGCGGGTGCCTGTTTCGTGTTAGGCGTTTGCTACATACTGGCCCATGCTTCCGAGTTGGAGTGGTCGGACAGCCGAGGCAGAGAGGGATTTTGGACGCGTGGGGGGGGGATGACTCAGGGAGATGGAAGTGCGTGTGTCAAGATAATCACAGATGATTATCGCGACTGCACGACACGACCGTGGTGCTGGGGTCGTGTCCTTATCCTCCGGATGGGAAAGGGCCGATTAGGCGAATTATGATGTTCGGCCGCCGGCCGGGCAGTGATCAAAGAGAGAGCAGAGTGCAAGTGCAAATGCAAATGCGGCGCACACGTGCACGCGCGGACCAGGCGAAAAAGCGACAATCAGCGACGAGAGAGAGAGAGATAGTGAGGGAGCGAACGAGACCGCCCGCATCTGGGCAACAGCGATATTTGTTTTTCTGATTGTTGGTTAGGTAAGGAGAATGAAGGGGGGAGGGGAGGGGGGTTTAGGACAGCAGCAGTAGTAGTAGTAGGTTGATACGGGGCATGCTCCAGATGCAGTCGATGGAGGAAGGGATCGATGATGGGGCAAAGGTACGCGTCGCGCGTCAAATGAGATGGGGGAGCATTGTAGGGTAGCAATGTCCAATATGGACCCGAGGGTGCAGACGGACCGTGTATGAATTATTCTAGAAAAGCCACTGCATCCTTTGCTAGAAGGATAGTATTTACAACACGGCGTATATCATGTGCCTGGGGAGAACCAGATGTGGCGACAGGGGTGGTCGGTGAGCAAGACGGGAACAGCCAGCACCAAGCTGTCTGCGGGCGATTGCGTGCAGCAGAGCACGGTTCCAGCTCGCACGCAAAAGCTCATAGCACAGGTTCGCTGCGTCGTTGGTTCGTCGTGGCCCTGTGGTATACGGCGAGCGACGAACAGGGGGTGGCATTTAGCATATTCCCCCTCTCCCCCTGTCCCCAGCGCGTGCCTCTCTATCCCCTATTTGGATCAGGACCCCTGACGGCCTTGTGGGTACGACTTGGCGTCATGTTGCCGTCCGTCGTCGCTCCACATTCGTCTCTGCCTCTCTAGGGGTCTGGAGTACGACATAGACAGAGCAGACACCACTGCACATTGCACAACAGTAGAGCAGCAGCCAAGGCCCTGTCTGCCTACATCGCCACGCATCGCCGCATTATCGCCCGCCCGCCGCCCAGCGCGTTCCTGCTTCGGCAACCATGCCTGCATCCGCATTGCATTAACCGCTGGCTTGGCCTGGGACACGCAGCCTGAGTGTCGACTCTCCAAGATGGATATCGAAAGCCAGTCCGCAGCAACAACAGCGGCAACAGCAGCAACAACAGGAGGAAAAGGCCAGCCCGGAGCAGGCGACGACGCCCTCGCACAGCCACAGCCACAGCAGCCCCACGGCCGCCAGTCATCGCGCAGCGGCTCCATCTCGTCGTCGTCGGTCGTCACGGTCAAGCGGTCAGCCTCGCTCAAGGACGCGAACCCGGAGCCATCCACCAAACCCCACAAGCGGGCCTCACCACCCCCGACTGCCACCAGACGGCGTTCGAGCGCAGCCACTGGCGCAGCAGATGGCATTGGGCCTTTCAGGGACGGCGCATCAGGGTTTGCCAACGTAGATCGCTGGTCGCAGACCACTGCGGGCAACAGCCAGGACCACGAGAGGAAGGGGCACCAGCAGCACCAACCGCAGCACCATCACCAACCGAGTTTCTCGCGCAAGCTAAGCATTACTTCTACCGGCGCCGCCAATGGAACCCAACCACTCCCGCAGTCGCCCTCCAACAACTTCCATAATTCATCGCCGTCCGCCCATAGTCCCCGCCGTGTGCGGCCACGCTCCCCCGTGTACGAACCCCCCTCGACCCTGACAGCACCGCCAAAGCTGCCATCGCTGCCGCCCACCCTGCTGCCCTCTACCGTCTACGACCCCAATACCCCGACCAGCAACTCCACCCACAATTCGCCCTCTGCATCTAGCCTATTTACCCCGAACCTCACCTCCGCAACAAATCAGCCGCGAGACTACTTCAATTCCAAACCGACGCCACAGCCCGCTGCCCAACGCCCGCCCTCGCGCACGCGCGTCGAAAAGGTGCTGGCAAAATCGCCCTTCGGGTCGCCTGCCATCCTCCAAGAGGCTGACGCAAGGTACGACTCTACTTTGGACCCAGGTCGGCCCTCCACAGCACGTCGACCCTCAATTGCTACCACCACAAGGGATATTGCCCAGAAGCCCCCACCGTCTGCGGGGCATAGGCAGATCGCTTCGCGAGACCACTCCAGAAGTCAGAGCAAAGAGCAGTTCAGAAGCGCAAGCAGAAGCCACGCCCGCAGTCCAAGCAGGGATCACCTTCGCAGCGAAAGCAACGCCAGCGCTAGGTTAGACGACCCCTACCAGGGCACCCCTCCCCGCACTCGCGAGCGGAGGGAAAAGGACAAGAAGACGATGCTGTCGCGGGCTCTACAGAAGGCGAACACGGCCGTCTTGCTCGACAATGCCCAAAATTTCGAAGGCGCCATGGAGGCGTATGAAGACGCGTGCAAGCTCCTTCAGCAGGTTATGATACGCAGCTCACAAGAGGAGGACAGGCGAAAGCTAGACGCAATTGTAAGTCTTCATTGGGCTTTTACCAGACTCGAGTAGGACTTGTTGTATGCTAACTCAAGCAGCGAGTAACTTATACCAATCGAATAGAAGAGCTCCATCGACTAGACCCTGGATACACAAATGCCAGTGGTAAGTCGTTACCTGCTCGTCCGATGAGTGGGGAGTCGCTGGACGAACACCGCTCAATGCTGCTACTGGAGGACGATGAAGAGCCTGCAGTAATACAGACTGCCTCCATCTCTCGAATCGTAAACGATCGCTCGGTATATGATACCCCCTTCGCTGGCGAACCAGAACGGCCGCCCTCACAAAAATTGCCTCTTCGTGATGACTGCGAAGGTCCCCGTGAGTCAGTCATCTCGACCGCCATCCACGATGTACAGAAAGGTATGCAGAACCCACAATTCAACCTGCAGCCCCCGCCTGGACGACTCGCGCCTTCCGCGAATTCTGGTCGATCTTCCGCTGCCGAATCAGCAATGGACCGCATATATATGCCTCCACCACTGTCTCCAAAGCGATCAAAGTCACCTCTATTCGACAACCAGGTTGAATCTAAACCAGAGGAGCCAAGCCGGTCATTACAGCCACAGCAGCCGGTCCAGTCTAATCACCAACGAGTCCAAAGCAATGAGTCGACCTCATGGCTTGATACTATAGACGAGTCCGGAGGTTCATCATGCTCTTCGTCGGTACATTCCATGTCTCCTGGGGGGCCGTGCCGAAAGCACCTACGAAACACGAGCGGAGGAACCGAAGCAGAGTTCGACGCTGCGCTCGATGCAGCTGTTGAAGCTGCGTATGACGACGGCTACGATCCTTATGATGACGACATTTCAACGCCGGCCGACGTGATAGCAACGAAACTCCGAAATGTTGAACTGGCAAAGGAGCGCGTACGAGAAGCGGAGCGGGAGGAGGCCATTGCAGCGGCCAACTACCGCTACAAAGAAAGTCAACTCCGAAACGAAGCATTACCGCATGTACGCGAAAGCGCCGAGATCAGCTTCAACGATGAGGCGGACGAGGAAGAGAGATTATTGGATGAAATGACAAGGGAATACATGCTGGATGGTTTCGACTTTGACCTACAAACCAAGTCGTCGTTACCGCGGCAGTCAGACTCGAGTGGCTTTTCTGGAAGCACGTACAACAGTTCAGTGTCCTCGCACAGGACGACAGGTGGAACGTCGCTCTCGACGGTTGCGGAAGTGATACACTCATCGTCTAAACCACCACCCGCGCATTCCCCACCCTCGGTCCCCGCCCCGTCCGGTGCTCTGCCTGCGTTACCCCCGGTTCTCGAGTCACAAGCATCGCAAGCTATCGATAATGCAGAGGTTACGCCACGGGCCAATGCAGCCAACAAAGATGCAGCTTCGGTACGAAGCCGGAGATTGTCAGGGCAAAACTCAAAATCACTGAAGATCGAGACATCCGCGCTTCCTGTTCCGCCGGTACCGCACACGGGGAAGCTTCCGGTACCAGCTAAAGAAGCCCCCATGGATCTTCCTACTCACCCCAAGTCAGCAGCAGCATCGTTCAACTCCAACAAACCTTTGCTAGACTCCGCATTTAAACTCTCCGCACCGCCACAAGCGGCCCAACAGACTGGTCTCGCTGCCCCATCACCGCAACCTATACTCTATAGTCCTGCAGAGACTGGTGCCAATGTTGCACCAGCAACGCCCGCACTAGGCCATGGCATCTCTAACGAGTCTGGTCTTGTGCCAGGTTCGCCAAAGAACGGGAAGACCTCAGCTATGGGCATCAGGAAGAACAAGTCTTCGCTCAGCCTGAAGCAACGGAATTTGTCAATATCCAGCCCAGATGGCTCAGATGCATCCATTGGAACTCCACTCAGCACAACCTTCTCCATCACTGGGCGAAAGCCTAGTAATGCCGGACTGCCTATACCAACCCCTAGCCTGCCCACATTCAATATCGATGGGCTACCGAGTGGAGGAATGCACTTGTTCGAAAGTGACATCCACTCGCCCTTTTCTCCTGGATCACCGAGTCCCGCCATCACAAACGCACCCATACCTCTTGAGCCGTGTCCAGATTCGTATCTGCTGAGGCCATTCTGGTTAATGCGGTGCTTCTATCAGACCATCGCACATCCCCGCGGTGGATACCTCTCAACCAAGCTCTTCATTCCTCGAGATGTTTGGCGAGTAAAGGGAGTCAAGATAAAGAACATGGAAGACAAGGTTGCCAACTGCGACATGCTAACGGCAGCCTTGCAGAAGCTAGCTTCTGTGGACACTAACGATGCCGATGCCGTACTAGAAGAGATGCAGTCGTTGGAGCTAATGCTCGACCAGGTACAAAGCCAATTAGCGAAGAAGCTTGGCAACGAAGTCGGCGTTCAATCAGTAACCGCCCTCTTCAAAGACGCCACTACCGTAGGTGAAGGTGCAGCATCAGCAGATGGCTTCGGCAAAGGGTCGCTGAGCAACCAAGATTTCGCCCCCAAGGGCGCTGTTGCTCAAGGGAAATCGTACTTGGCTTCCTGGCGCAAGCTTCGCTCCAAGAACTCCGGCGTCAACCTCGCTGGCATGGCCGGTGGTGGTAGCGGTGCAAAGAGCGCCGAAGTGCCCAAAGACACTCTAGTCATGTCAACGCTTCCCATGACCAACTTACCCAGCATCCGCTTTGCAAAGCGCGACATTTCAGGCCTGGTATTCGAGGGTCCCAATGCAGGTTATATGGGCTCCTTGGCGCGGCTATTCGATTCAGTCCAGATACTGGGTAAGTTGTACTCGTTTAACTTCACTACCACTTTTATCCTTGACTAACACGGGCAACTTTTGTAGATCAAATCGCCCGCCAAGTCGAAGACCCCGGCCTCAAACACTCGTCCCCTACACACGTCGGTCTCGAGCTGTCCATTCGCCACGCCGCAGAGTTCTTCGGCTTCTACATCTGCCGCTTCGTCCTCACCGATGTCACCCTCATGCTCGACAAGTTTATCAAGAGAGGCAGTGAATGGGTTTTGGTTTAAGACAAGGCCAAAAGAAAAAGAAAAACAGGGCTTTCCCACCCACCCCTGAATGATGTGTAATGTTATGCTTTTAATGAGAGAAGGTGGTTGTGGCTGTCTTGTGGTTGTCTTTGCTCCTTTGATTCTTTTCTTCTGCCCTTGTAGGCTCTTTTAGTAGGGCGGGGCCCGGAGGGCTGCGCTTGTAACATCGCTCTCGTTACAACATCAACGGCTACGCATGGCCAGGTGTCAAGGACACTTTTTTTTTGGGTTGTAGGAGGGGAGGAGTAGCATGAGAGGAGGAGGCAAAAATGCATGGGATAGGTGTTGGAGATTGTTGTCATGAGATCTTTTCTTTTCTTTTCTTTTTGCTTACCCGTTATGCTTTGACAACATGCTACCGCTTTCCTTTGTCGGATGGAGGGATTTATTTCCTCGTTGCCGTCAAATTTCGCGTCTTGCGTTTTGCATACTTGTGTTTTGTCTTCGAAGATATCCCCCAACCTCATCTTAGCTTAGCTGTTATTCCTATCTAAATCAGATCAAATTTTTCAACGTCTTGTCCGACATGTCATCACTTCAGGTTGTAAATGCTCTTTCTCTTTCTTCTGGTTCCGGGGCTAAGAAGGGTGGGGACATGGATGTAAAGTAGACTTGATATATGTGGTGGCTACTACCTAGCAGACCAGCTTGGTGCAAAGGGCTAAGAGAAAACGAGTACGCAAGTAAGAAGGTGGAAGCGTACGCTCAGACAACAAACGACAGGGCCAACTTCGCCTGGGCAGCGACCTTTGCGCGCTGCTCCTCCAACTGCACAGTAATATCATAAAGCTGAACCTTTCCCATCTTAGATGTCCTCGGCCTCGACTCACCCCGGTTCCAAAGTTCCTGGTGCGTGTAGAACCGTCCATCCTTTGGCGGTGGTCTTTTCAGCTCGCCCCTTGGAGTTATTGGTACCTCCGACGGTTCTGTCCCTACCGGTTCGGCATCATCGTTATCGCCTCCGCCACCGGATAGATTAAGAAAGCGGTTCCATGCTGTTGATACACTCTCCAAGCTACTGCTCGCCCGGATGGTGCGTATGACGGCCTAAGCGCCGATGGGATTGGCTTCCAGCATTGTGGTCTGGAATATGGTGAGGCTCTGTTGGAGGCCGGCGATTGCTTCGCTGACAGGCGTGTTCATTTCGCGGTGGAAGCTTCTTCCGAGCGCAGTGAGACTGGTACTGAGGGTTGAGATTGATTGCACGTAGTCGGCATATGATGCTGTGAGGTCTATGGTGAGGTTGTTGAGCCTGAGTGCTGTCATGGGGAGGGTAGTTGGGAGGGCCAGACTCGCAGTCAAAGGTAGTGTGGGGGTAGCTTGGATCGGAGGAGCCGTGTCGTTGATGCGAATGGTGCTATTGGCGGTGTTGGCAGGGGAGATCCATGATGTCTGGTGATGCCCTTGACGTCAACACGAAGCCAACAAAAGAAGAGTCAACGAGGTGAGAAGTACGCACCTTGTTCGTGTCTAGCTGAAACTTCCCCCGCAGGATAGTGTTGGTAATATTGTTGACGAGATCCGCAGTACCCATCTGGTTGCTGCCACCAAAGAGATCGAAGCCGAAGCCCCGGTTTGGATTATTCGGATCCCCGATGGAACTTGCTGCTGCATTGATGACGCACCTCAGATCGACAAGGTCTTGCAAAGCTGGTGTGATAGTCGCCGTAGCGAGAGGGGCGAGGATGATGCCAGTGGCAAGCATGTTGTGGATGATGCAGACCTTTTGAGGGGCCAGGAACATACTAAGCTGACAATGCTGCAAGCAAGTACCGCAGGTACTAGGCTGATAGGCGAGAGAGGTGTTCAGGGAAGATCGAAGTATGTTGCTGGGGGCTAGGTGCTGCTTGATTAAGTTTGCGGTGGATGGGAGTAGAAAGCTCGCCTACTGTATGGCACAGAGGGTTTCTTAAGGTGCTTGTTTAGTGTTGTCGGTAAAAGTAGCCACGATGTTAAACTGCGTACGTACGCATGCTTCATGGGGGACGCAGGATGAAAGAGCAAATGATGAATTTGGGTACCAACAGAGCAGGCGCGATCTACAGTTCAGCGTATCAATCTATCAGCATGCAGCCAAAGTACAGCGTACGTTATTGTCCATCTAATGGCCTGGAGAAGACGACCAAGACTATGTCGCGACGTGATCACGCCGCCAGCATTGCCAAAAGGTCATGTATGCGAAAGTCCACATACCGAGACTTCGAAAGAAGCGTCCAAAATACGAACATCCCCCATACCTGGCAGCCGGAGGAGGCCGAACTGGTAGTACAGCACTGAGTAACGTTGCGGGAAACAGTCCATACTCTTCCATCCAAGTCTACAGCATCTGATACCTGGTCAGCCCAGGGCCATTGCTGCTCCAACTGAGCTCGTGACAGATCGGAACCAATCGCCCACACGTAGTATCAAGCTAATGCCATGGACCATGCGGTCTATTGAAGCTCTTTGAAAGAGGCTTCATGTCACAGGCTTCTTCTTCACCCGATTTCCCTAAAAAGGGCACCCCCCGGAGGGGGGTTCTAGAATGAGGATGTTTAAGACTAGACCACCACCTGCAGTAAAGACGATGGTCTTCGAAATAGATACGAGGAAGTAGTGCCGTTGTACTTCCGTAACCTTGAGCCGGTCCCTACGTATGAACGATTCGAAGACAAGGGTGAACAAGTCGACCTATACTGTATCTGTCCTTGTTTAGTTCGCCATGCTGCTCTGATGACATTTACATAAACGCCCTATCATTTGCGCAGGTAGAAAAGTAGAAGACATACATGGGGTAAAGGTTGTCAAATAACGCAGAATCCATACTCCTTCACCTATTTGAGCACAGCGAAATGCGTATTACATGTGATGAAGACACTCACAACTGGCTGCTTCGCGAGACAAGTCAGGATCAAATTGCTAGAGTGGACGAGTTGGCTATAGCAGAGCTCTCTCCCTCATATTCTATGTACGACCAAGCACTTTCCCAAATCACATTAGTGGAGAAGCGCCCTCCTTCTCTCTCTCTCTCTCGTGCGCGCGCAGGAGGCCAAAGAACAAGAAAACCAGCAAGCCAGTCTTCGATCCATGCCTACGTCCCACAAAGCTCAAAACAGCTCCGCAGCGTTAAATCGCTCACAAATGCCTACAATAGCCCCGTGGGTTGTTCCAAAACCCCAGGAACAGCGACTAGCCCTGCTACTTCAGCTTAGCAGAAGCCCCCAAGTTTTCTCGCCAGTACCGGAGCAAAAGGGGCGGGGGTAAAATCAAAATGAAAGCTAGTTGCATGCGAATCACTAAGATGAAGATAGGTAGGGTGAAGGGAATGGGAAGCGTCTGATAACAACAACAACAACAACAACAACAACAACAACAACAACAACAGTCTTTATGCGTAAGAAAGTAGTATAGGAAAAAGCTTGTACTGGTTTCGCTACAAGCAACAAGCGCAAAATAAGATTCCATGGTTTCAACGGTACAAAGGGAGTGGGAGGAAGGCGAGGCTGAAGATGGGGTGAGTACGCTATGAATTTGTGCTTGGCAACAAACAGTGTATCTGAACCTATGTGTCAACTCGTCAGCAACAACCTCTCGGCCATCCTCGGTGTTGTTTAGAAGGCGCATATGCAGAACCAATAAAGATAAGAGGCAAGCATGGCGAAATCACGAGGAGCAATATATACAAAGACTAGAGAACAAGGTTCTTCATTTACTCTTACTCCAAGCGCGATGCAAAATATATATATATACCTTTTCCAGTTCCCTATGCCCTTTACCGACACCATACCGGTCCCATGCTCCCTAGCCTAGTCATTGGGAAAAGAGAAGAAGTAGGAGCAAACAAAATGTCAAGTCAAGACGTGGGCTAAATGTATATAGATACATAGAAGAGAGGAGTCTCAAACGAGCGTTTTCGGACCATTGGAAAATCGATACACCCTCCGAAATTGACAAGTCACAAGAAGTGCCGTGGTAGCTAATGGGGGATGGAGGTGATGTCCACATGGTTGGATGTCAAAAAAAGAAAAGGACAATAAAGAGTATCGTAATACAAACACCGTCGCTGAAACGCAAAGGTTGCAACGCTCGAAAGATGATGCATCCGCTGTTAAGGTAGGGCGAACAGTTGTCTCTGAAAGGGGCGGTGTGGTGTCCAAGACGCAAAGCAGAAGTGAAAAAGAGATTCGTAAGGGCTGTGGAGCCAAAAGATGGCAACGCCTTCGCTGATGTTGCAATTGCCAGGCTGGGACAAGTCTATAGTGTCGTGATCTCGTGTGTAGTAAGGGTATCAGTTTCTTTTGGGCGATGCTGCTGGGTGAAGCAAAGGTGCTAAACCCTCCGATCTCCGGGCTTATTGATACAAAATGGAAGAATGTGCTATTGAGTATTCCAGAGTGGTAGTGCCCTGCGGTCATAACGTCCCCGTGGCTTTGTTATTACAGGTGGTAGATTCCTCCTCTTTACATTTTTCTTTATAGCACTGGGCCTCTTCTTTCTCTCCACATCTGGATCGTAGTAATGGGATGCTGTGACTGGAACCTTGAACTCTTGCGTACTCAGGGGAAGCGTATACTTGAAGTTGCCTCTCACGATGAGCTCAAAGGGATATTGCAGGACTTCTTCCCAACGTTCGCTACCGCCCGCTTCCGTTTTGTTTCCAGGATGCCCAAGGCGGAGCTCACCAATGGATTCGGTGCGGTGTCGCTGGAAGAAGGAGCCTTCGAAGTTGAGAGGGGAGTCGAAACGGTCAATGCGACCAAGCAACATGGTGCGAGGCTCACCTTCGATGGGATCGGTCCCCTCGTCGATTCCCGTAACGCTGATCTTGGCGTCATCCTCGTATGCGCGGTCTTCGATGGGCATCCAATCTTCAACATTGTTATGCGGACTATTTCCGTGCTCACGCCACCAAGAATCCGATCCGACATGTTTACTCTTGGCAAACAATGAAACATCCATATCGGAGACGGTGACGCCGATGATGTTGGGATTGACAGCATCGACTATGAGATCCAGAATGACCTCCTCTTGACTGGCAACAACATTCTGGATATCGCGCACCACGAGGCTAGTGAGAGGCTTCGTGGTCGCAAATACCAAACCAACGGCGCAGAAGATGACGACCAAGAGTAGAATTGAAAGGACCAAGCACCCGGCAAATCGACGACACCATCCTCCATCTCGGTGATGTCGACGTTCCAGTTGGCGTATGGTTGTACCGTTCCTCTGACGAGGCGTCCGAGTCCTTGGGCTTCGGCCAGACGGAATCAGCGGTGTGCGCTCGTCGTCGGCTGCGTTCTCGGCGTCCATGTCGTATGCGGCCGAGTACTCTCCGTTCTTCTTGGTGCCGTTGGTGTGGCCGTTACCCACGCTGAAAGTGTGAAAACGAGGACTGTTGGGTTGCGACGCATTTCTTGAGGCCGGGCCACGAGTGCGCGAGGCCTGGGGAAGATATGACGAGTCGCTATCCATGATCATGTGGTTTAGTGCGCCCCGACCCTGGCCATGTCTGCCAATGTGGTGATGGTGGCTACTTCCGGCCGCCCGACCGGAACCTGAGCGGACAGTGCCTTCACCTCGATCATCCCCATCAATGCCAAGGTTATTGTAAGGGTTCGTGAATTTGATGCTGCTCTTTTTGCTTGGATGCTTGTGATTATCACGCAATTGGAGTCGGGGATCAGTAAGGCTAGCTAGCGATGTCATGCTTGGCGTCCGTGAGTGGTGTTGCCGACTCCGATGTGGCTGCTCGGGAGGATTCGATTCGTAAATGAAGGTGGCGTCAGAGTCAGAGGAGTCGGCCTCATCGACTGCACTGGCGACCTTTTGTTCGAAGACATCTGCTTTTGATGAGGCTGTGCGGTAGCTTGCGTTAGTGCTTGAATGTAAATAGCAAAGATGGGGAGGGCAGGGAGGAGGCATGCGCAGCTCTGGGCTTGGGGATGACATGATCAATAGAGAGCGCCGGTCTTCATACGAGCGGTATGAGATGGGGCTGCCGAGAGATAAAGTTCTGTTGGAGCGCGCGCCGGAGTCTGGGCGGCTCGAGAGATAGTAGTGGTAAGAAATAGGTTGCAACCTACCGGTGCCTGCATTGATGGATGCGGCTTTTCGCTTGGGGGGCTTCCTGTCCTTTTTCGGACGTATTGTTTCGTTGCTCGGCTTCAGGCGGACTCCGCCGTCTGCGCGACCTGGAGCGGAGCGGTCCTGGTTTACAATGGATGCCTGTGCGACAGAGGGGACAGTTTCAGTCTCGACGGTCATGTTACGCAAGGGTGGATCGCGCGAGCGGGTGGACATTGAGGATAGTGAGGGTTTCGCGGAGACGGTGTGTGGCGGACGTTGGGAATAGGTTGATGGCTGCTCCTGCATCTTGCCCTTCTTTGCGCTCTTGGTCGCGCTGTCACTGCCGCTTTCGGTGTTCTTGGAGAGATCGGGCTTGGAGCTGAGATCTTCAGTGAGTTTGAACAAGTTGGCGTCATTTCGCTCCGCGTCGGTTTTGTGGGCGGTCACTGAGGGAACAAAGCTAAGAAGCAACGTTAACAAAGTTTGCGGATGGCAGCGGAAATTGGGACCGTCATTAGTCTAACGTGCGTCGCGATGACAAACAGTGGGGCCGTTGCGGGGAAAGCGTACCTTTGCGGCTCTAGACCGTCAAATCCGGGAGTGGCAGGCAAGCTAGACTCTTGAACCGTTTCCAGCTTAGGCGCCACGCCACTGGAGCCGCGAGAGGGCGCCTTGATGGTCTGCTGTGGCTCGTCGGGCTCGCTGAGAGCGCCGTCATCTCTTGCGGGGAAGCGGGACAGCGAGGCGGGCGACGAGCTCTGGACAATAATCGAAGGCGTCGACTGCGTCTCTGGCTTCTTGATCTGCGCACGGAGCGAGTTTCTGCGCGAGCGAGAGCGGCCGTCTTCGCCCGGCGGCGGTGACTTGAGGCGCGGCGACACAGGCCAATGGTGGGCTGTGTCGCCCGAATTGGCCCTGGATGCGGCGGGCTTGGTCGACGAGGAACGTGGTGCCCGAGCAGCATCCGTCGACGATGTTGCGGCTGGTGTGAGTTCGGGTATGCTTGTCGACGAGTGGGCACGCTGCACCCGCTCGGTAGGCTGGCCGCCTGGCGTGGTCGAGTTGGACAGACTGGAGGTGCGACTGGGACTGGCATCGGCGCTGCTCTTGCGTGAACGGAAGCCGGGCCTGACGGTCGGTCCTGCAGGGGCAGCATGGCGCTGGGGGGGTGGACGGGCGGGCGAGGCTTCTCGCG